>CM066036.1:170920740-171050079 GCA_033557465.1 Ichthyophis bannanicus | reverse complement strand
CAGCTCACCCTTTCTACCTGTTGATTCACACCTTAAAAAAAAATATAATGGATATGTAAGACCACGACCTTCCATGGCTAAAGCCATGTTGGCTTTCTGCCGTTATTAAACCATGATTATCTACATGTGCAGTAAGTTTGTTCCTTATAATGGTTTCTACCCTTTTGACCAGTACTGATGTCAGGCTCATTGGTCTGTCGTTTTCGTGCGTTACTCCTGGAACCCTTTTTAAAAATTGGCATTACATTGGCAATTCACCAATGTATTTATTTATGAGGGTTTTTTTTTTTTATACTTCTGTATCAGCAAAATCAAGGCAGTTTACATGGGAACGATTGAATTTAAATAGACTATGGAAAATGGGTGTAGGTAACATTTAACAATAATTGATAATGGATGAATATTAAAATAACTACTAAACATTTTTTTATGGAACATATTTACATGGGTTGTGCATTTAATTGAACTGTAGTGTCCAGAGGTTGTGCCCTTGTCTGTGATGTGGAAGTAATTCCATGAGGGAAAAAGCAGAAATTTATATTTAATATTGTAGGGTATATATTAGGTTCCAGGTATCTTATTCTTCTAATATTCTGTGAAACAGGTGTGTTTTGATTTGGCTTCTGGAAGGTGAACAAGTTCATTTTATACACCTTAGATTTGGAGGGAGAGGTGTTCCAAAGGATGGGAGAGTAGGCAATAAAAGTCCTATTACTCGTTGCTTGTTTGGTTTTTCTGATAAGTCTTTTTGGGATTGACCTACGTGTTTTCGTGTACCCATTCTCTTCTTTGTTCTGGATGATTCGGTAGCATTGATATTAAGGAAATGGTAGATAGGATGGGGCCAAGTTGTGGAGTACCCTGAATGTGATAAGCAGTTAGGATTTATTTTTTTAATCCTACTTGATATAAGTATCCCGTTCAGCTGGTTTAGGATGGGTATGATGTTGCTCAGCTTTTTGGTACTTGTCTGAATGCGTTTTCGTGCAACTGCGTGTTTGTGCTATTTATAGCTGCTTTGATGGCTGGGTTTGGAAGGGCCCTTGTGTGATGCTGTTGCAATAATTGAAGTTTGGACCAAATCATTGCTTGTAGTACCAAGCGGAAGTTTTGAAGGTTGGAGGTAGGGGGGTCTTAAGTTTTGTATCATTTCTTAGTTTATTGTAAATTGTCAGAGTTGTTAGGTTTTATATGCTTCGTTACACTTAGGGTTTTGATCTGGGCATAACTCCTAGCAGTATCTCACCTCCTTCTTTAGTTTGAGGGTAGGAGCCTTGGACATTGTTATTTTTGTTGGTGGTACAAAGTCCTTATCCTTAGTGATAAAAACAAGACTTCAGTTTTTTTGTAATTTAGGTCATTAGGGTTGCAAGAGATGAGCTTATGGGGCCTCGTTTCTATTAAAATACTCTGAAATCTTTTCAAGATCAGGTTTTGCTGTCATAAAATGAGGTAAATAACATTTTTATGTCATCAGCATATATTTCTGTAATTGTAGCTTAGGTGGTGGCTTTTGGAATATATCACAGATTGGGTGGAGGTAAATGTTAAACAAATAACAGCCAGATCAAGGCAGAACCTGTGGGATTCCCTTGATTCTAGGCCATATGTTTCCAAGAGTGAATTGACCAATTTTGTATCTGTTGAGTACAGTCAGATAAGTAACAAATTTTGAACCATTGTGCAGTAATGGTACCATTAATTTGCCAGTTGTAGGAAAAGTCTTCATTAATAGACATCTCGTTGGGCCTGATGGAATTGGAAAGACAGTTGGCTTATATATAAGAAGATGATGGTGTAGGCTTGTTTGGGTCTTTCTATTCCTTGTAAGAGTATATCAAATAAGGTCATAAGAAGTGTTTCCACACCGTAAAAAGGTCTAAAACACATGCTAGCGGGGCATGCATGTCCTAAGTGATCTTGGAATTGTTTTTGGATGTTGTTTTCAATTAGTTTAACTATAAATGGGAGATTCTATATTGGTCTGTAGGAGTTAGGGCAACTTTTATCCAATGATATGTTTAAGATAGGGTGGATGATTGCTTTTTTAGGGTTCTTGGCATGTGACTTAGAGACAGAGAAAGGTTAATAACCTTGAGAAGTGTGGGTGCCATTTCTGAACTTGTCATTTTACCCCAGTTTACCGGGTATTGGTCTAGATGAGACGTTGTTGTATTGATGGACTTTATGATTTGTAGCAGCTGTTCAGTATTTATTGTTGAGACTGTTTGTCATGATGTGATGTATACATTGGCCATATCACCAATCTTCAAGTATTACAGACGATTTTAATGATAGTTCACAGATTACGAATAATAGGTTTGCAATCTCATATTTCAGTTCTTTCTACACCTTTGGATATATTTCATCCGGTCCAGGTATATCAATATTTCTTTCAATTCTTCCGATGTTTCACTTTTGAATGAGTTCAGTCATGGGTACCTTCCCTACATCTTTTTCAGTAAAGACTGAAGCAAAAAAATTCATTCAGTCTCTCTGCTATGGCTTTCTCACCTCTTAGTGCACCTTTTACCCCTTTATCATCTAAATGGTCCAACTGACTCTCACAGGTTTTTGCTACGAATGCACTTGAAAAAGTTCTTATTATGCGTTTTTCCTTCCATATTAAGCTTTTTTTCAAATTCTCTCTTTGCTGCTTTATCAAGGTTTGGCATCTAACTTGCCAATGCTTATGTTTCCAGTTTTCATCACTTAGCTCCTTTTTCCATTCTCGAAAGATGTTTTTCTTGGCTACAACAGCCTCTCTGACCTCACCTTTAAACCATGCTGGCAGTTTTTGGACTTCCTTTCACTTTTCTTAAAGCGTGGAATACAGCTGGTCTGGGTTTCCAAGACAGCATTTTTAAACAACAGCCATGCTTGATGTAAATCTTTAACCTTTGCAGTTTCCTCCATTTAGTTTTTTCTTAACTATTTCCTCATTTTATTATAGTCTCCCTTTTGAAAGTTAAAAGATAGTACTGTGCATTTCCTTGCCCTCCTTCCTCCATTTATTAAATGAAATGCGATCATGCTATGATCACTATTGCAAGTGGCCCCAACACCCTTATCTCTTGCACCAGATCTTGTGTTCCACTAAGGACTAGGTCCAAAATAACTTCACTCTTGTCTGTTCATGAACCAGCTGCTACAAGAAGCAGCCATTTATGTTCATCTAGAAACTTTATGGGCCTGATTTTTGAAAGATATTTACATGCTTTACAGCACAGTAAACCTTGTAAAATGTCTTAAATGGGGATATTCAAAGGCACTTACATGGTTAGTGCTTTGAAATATCCCCTCCTAAGTCCCCTATATGCCCTGATGCTATTTGGTTAGCTTTGGGTCATGTTGGGGGCATTCCGTGGCGGAGTGGAGGCGGAGACTGCTGCTAAACCGATTAGTGGAGATATTGCACCACTATCCATAGCTAAAACTAGGCCAGCTTTTGGTTCGCTTAGTTTTAGCTGCAGATGCTAACTGGGTAACAGTTCAATATTGCTGCTACCCGGTTAGGCTCTGTGGTGGTTTCCTATGTATGCCAAACCTGGATATTAAATGCTGTCGCCATGGCATTGCAATTCTGGGTTAGGGGTTAGCAGGCAGGGCCATGCCCTGTAGCAGCACATAGCCTGCCCAAATGAATATAAGGACCTATCTCTCTAGCATGTCCTGCAGTGACACTGACTCAGTCGATACCGGGATCATTGAAATCCCCCATTATTATTATAGTACTGTAACCTTTATTAGCTTCCCTGATTTCTTTGAGCATTTCATCATCCATTTGTTCATTCTGGCCAGGTGATCGGTAGTATATCCTCACTGCCATCGCCTTCCCCTTTTTACCTGGGATTTCAATCCATAGAGATTCCTACAGTGTATTTTGTTTCCTGCAAAACTTTAATCCTGTGTGACTCAATGCCCTTTTAACATAGAGTGCAACCCCTCCACCAATTTGTACACAGGTTGTCCTCCTTCCACCATGTCTCTGAGATACCCAATCATATATAACCTCTCATTTAAGTGCTATATATTCTAATTCTCCCATCTTATTTTTTAGACTTCTAGTATTTGCATACAAACATTTTAGAGGTCGCATTTTATTCATATTAATCTGGTTATTGGTAGGCATGGGTAATTTGAAATCTTTAAGCTTGTCTGCTCTGTACGTAAGGGCATTTGGGTTACTTTTGTCTTTATTGGAACCTCTCTGTTGAAATTTATTTATTATTTAATTTTCTTATATACTGCGCTATTTATCATCAGTGCGGTTTACATTGAAACAATACAACATTTGGTCAGCTATAATGCCCTATCTTCAGTCTTTTGCTAGTATCCTTCAAGGATACATTGTTCTGAACTATGCACTCTTGGGTGACTGTCAGCTTTCTCCTTTTATCTAGTTTAAAAGCTACTCTCTCACGTTTTTAAAGGTTAAGGTCAGCAGCCTGGTTCCATCCCGGTAAGGTGGAGCCCATCCCTTCGTAAAAGTTCCTCCTTTCCCCAGAATGTTCCCTAGTGGCCTAACAAATCCCAAACCTCTTCCTTACACTCTGCTTGCCTTTTGGGTCCTGTGCATGGAATGGAGAAGCATTTGAGAATGCTTACCCGGGATGTTCTGGATTTCAACTTCTTACCTAAAATCCTAATTTGGCCTCCAGAACCTCCCTACCATATTTTCCTATGTCATTGGTATCAACATGTACCAAGACAGCAGACTCTTCCCCATCGCTATCTAAAACCTTGTCTAGGTGACACGTGAGGTCTGCTACCTTCGCACCAGACAAGCATATTACCAGACAATCCTCATGTTCACCAGTCTCCCAGCTATCTACATGCCTAATGATTTAATCACCAACTGTAACGACCCTCCTAACCCTTCCCTCATGGACACATGTCCCTGGAGAAAGCTCCTTTGTGGAAGGGTGTTTTACATCACCTGGAGGCCAGGTCCTATCTACAGGATCATTTCCTGCCACACCAGGGTGATGCTGTCCTGTCATGTGACCTCTCTCTCCTCCATGGCAACAGGGAGGCTGCCAGACTGGAGGTAGGACTTCAATACTACGTCCCTGTAGGTCTCGTCTATATACCTCTCTGTCTTCCTTATGCCCTCCAAGTCTGCTACTCTAGCCTCCAGAGATCAGACTCATTCTCTGAGGGCAAAGAGCTTCTTGCACCTAGTGCACATGCGCACTGAATCTAGATATTCAGCAGCAGCCACTATTACGATAACTGCTATTAAATATTTGGTGGATATTTAAATTCTAGGGCTGACTACTATGGTGTTTAAATATCTGACCTTTTTAAAATTGATTCCTAAAATTATCATAGACACATAGAAGCTATGCAAACTAAGGGGTATGTTTACTAAAGGGTATTAAGGGAGCAAGTGTTCCATTAAGCTAGTTATCGACACCCTTGTACCCTTAATCTGTGAAAAAGCTGCATTAATGAGCATTAAAGGCTCCTGCAGCATTAAGGGAACAGTAGGCAGAGAGTGGGCATTAACAGTAGGTGCTCCCTTAATGCCTGTTGGTTTAGCACCCTTTAACACTGCGAACCTTAACACCAAGTAAAATCTCACGGAAAGGGGGTATTTTGAGGGGAGAGAGCATATTTAAATATCTGCAATGTGATCCACAGACAGGTGAGTCCAAGATAGTGATAGTAGTGCTCCATTAGCAGCAACAGCATAGTGTCCAAGAATGAAAGGGCACTATGTTGATGGTGCAAAATGGTCAAAGGGGGTTGCATGTGGGTCATGCATGGGGGTTTCTGGTGTGCAATACAGACCAGGCAGCTGCCCAGGTTGCACATCTGTTATGTCCGTCATGATGCCACAGTGACAGTGGCATCACACAAATATGTTGCTGCTGCGAAAAGGTGATGCACAACATGGGATGGTCCAAGTGTCCCTGGCACCCTAGGCTGTGATCCTGGCTGCCCCCCCCCCCTGCTTCTGCTGACACAAGCTCCAGAGGAAGAGGCCAGTAGTGCCAGCAGCTATAGCTCTGCAGGGGGCTGCAAAAAGCAGTCACCTAAGGAAATACCACAGCTGCAGCTGTCCCCCCCCCCCCCCCAGACATATTTATTTATCAAGTTTTATATACCACCTTTTCCTTCAATCAAAGTGGTTACAATAAAGGGTGGGTAGAGGTGACATTTAAGGGGAGGAGAGGAAAACAATACAGAACAATAAACAATACTGTAAGGTAATAGAGTATGGGGATTATTGGTTGCTGGAGTCATACTGTTCAGCAAAGAGTAGTGTCTTGAGCATTTTCCTGAAATTCTTAAGGTCCTTTGTCGAGCGCATTGGTTCAGGGAGGGCATTCCAAAGTGTAGGTGAAGTGAGAGAAGGGGCTCTTTTGGTGGTGGATTCGTTGGCACGTTGGAAGCTGGGTGGAGTGATGATTTTGTTTGTCATGTTGCTTCGTCTGTGTCTTGAGCTGGAGTCCTTGGTTATAATATGCTGTAGTGCAGAGGCTGAAAAGTTATGAAAGATTTTAAAGATGTTTAAGCTTGCTTTATATCTTATCCATGAGTGGATGGTTAGCCAATGCAGCTGCTGAAGTATTGGTGTGATATACTCGCTTCTTGCAATGTTTGTAATGATCCGGGCCACCGTGTTTTGTACCAGCTGTAGGGGGTGGAGATATTGCTTGGGCAATCCTTGATAGAGCGAGTTGGCATAGTCCAGTATAGGCATGATTATAGCCTGGCATACCGTGCGGAAATGGATATTGTCCAGGGCGGGTTTGAGTCTTCTGATGAGCTTGAGGCGGTGGTGCGCTTTGCTGACAGTTTTGTTGATGTGCAACTGGAAGGTCAATTTGTTATCTAGGGTGACACCCAGGTACTTTACTTCGTCCTTCACTGCTATGTTCTTACCTAGGATGCTAATTGTATGAGGAGGTGTGAAGGTGGAGTTTCTGGAGATGAACATAGCTTCTGTCTTGTCCCAGTTCACAGAGAGACAGTTGCTAGTAAGCCTTGCAAGCATATCCTTGAGACAATTGGTAATGGGTTCAAGGTTAGGCGTGTGTGTGTCAATGGGGGTGTAGCTATCATATCATATCTGCAGCTGGCGGGGATGGGGCTATGCTGGCAGCAGTTGTCTGGGGCAGTGTGGCCAACCATGTGTGCCTATGCCCCCTCATACCAGAACTGGCATCCTAGGTGCATGCCTAAACCTCATGCTGTATGGGTCAGGACTGCACCACACCCCCATTGACAGCATGCTGCCATGTCAACACGGTGTGAGGGTATTGGCAGTGGGTGCAGCGTCCGCCACCAGCAGCATACAGAGCCATGGTGACATACAGACAGGACAACACATCCCCCTCCAACACCCGCCAAACACACCTTGTCAGATAAGTATGGCACAGGGCCTGAAGAGATCACAGCAGACACAGGATGACTCCTACTCATGCCCGCATTCACCCTGTCAATGACTACAACTCCACACAGGGACTGCTGACTTCATATGGCAGCTCTGTGGTGCAAAACATAAAGCCAGTGTCTATATGAGAGGAGGGTCACAGGTTCAGATCATGTCTTGCATTGCACTCTGATACAGTTGGTAACCATCTGACATATTTTCAATGCCCAGCTTTTGTTCCATCATCAGGTGGTAGCCATGGTTTTCTCTGCTTTTTTTGTCCTGTGTCATATGCGTTCAATAAAATAGTTTCTTTCTTCAAATGCTTTGCATTCCCTTATTCATGCAATGGTAATTTCACACGTTGATTACTGTAAACCTATCTACTATGGTCTTTACTCCACTAATCTTAAAATATTGCAACATATACATATCACAATCTATGTCTTTTCCAGTCCTACTCGGTTTGATCAAGTTTCTTCTTTTCTCCTCAAACATCATTGGCTCCCTCTTCGCTCCCAAAACTCCAGTCTTATGGTCATACCACATGTCTCACGTGCACGTCTTGATGCATCATGCCATGCAGCTTTCTATTTTTTCAGCCCCAACTTTGTGGAATGCACTGCCCACCTTGCAAAGGTTAGAGTCCTCTTTTCAGAAATTTAAGGCATCTTTAAAGACCCATCTCTTCACCATTGCTTTTCATGGAGTTTCGTGATGGGTTAAAGTAGGTGCTGGATAGCCTTTATCCTTAATATTACTCTTTACTCACTCTGTTCTCTGTTTTCCTGTGTTTTTATTGTAGTTTGTTTTTCTTTTTTTGTATGGTATATTTCATATTTTAGATTGTAAACTGTTCTGGTACCCTGTGGCATAGAGTGGTAAAGTAAGTTTGAAATAAACATAAACATAAACATGGGCATTAGTGGCCCATGCTATTTGCACTAGGTGCAGGTAGCATGGTACAATGAACTCTATCTCAGTGGGTGGCAGTTAGTTGCACTTGCAGCCTGGTGTCTATGCTTTCGCATGGTTTTCCTATATTAATTGCAGGGGGACGGATGTACAGGCCCCTCTGCAGCGAGATGGAAGTCCCATGCTGGTAATGCAGCCTGCACTCATGTTACTGGCACGGGCTTATTAAACATGTCCCATTATGTGCAAAAAAATAATATGCAGTAAGTGCAAAGCCTGTTAGTGGCTCAGAATTTTCTCTGCAGTTAGTGCATAGAGTGAACCATTTACCACACGGGCCAATGTTCCATGCCTTGTCAGATAATCTGGATGCACTAATGCAACCTGCTGAGGCATAAAATATGGGCTCCAGTACACAATTTTAAAACATATTGCATGACAGCACAACCCAACCCCCCTTCTCTAGCACATTACCTCTTCAGTCAAACCCCCTCACCTGATCAGATCCCCCTAAGCAAACATTTTCTCCAATCATATCCTCCCATCTGATCCTCCTCAGGTACGCCTCCAATCTGATCCTTCTGATCCAGACTATCTCCTCTATCAACACTTCCCTGGACAGTATGCCTCCCCCAAAATCAAGACCTCTTTCAAACTCCCCCCCCAAAAGGAAGCTCCCCAACACCATACCCAAACCCTCTCTCATGTCCCTAGCCCTGCTTGGGATTCACCCAGGGGTTTCCATGATCATCAAGTGAACCAGAACAAGAGTGGTCACCCTCCACTCCTGCCCCAGTAGTTGCTGGGTTTGAAAATGGCAGCTATGACCCCCTAGTGGTAGTTTATGGTACTACCACTAGAAGTCAGTCAATCTGCCTTATAAGGGCAATAACTAAACATATATGGACAAAAGACCCAGATATTCAATGCCAGGCCATATCCAGCCACTAGCATATTCAGCTACTGCCCAGTTAGCTTCTTCAGTGAAAGTAAGGCCAGCCTTTCAGGTGCCTAACATTCACCACTTTGCAATAACCAGGCAACAGCTCAATATTGCTGCTGCCTGATTATCGCTGAGGGCCACCTCCACTCTGCCTCCAGATCACCCCAATGGGGCATGCAGCAGTTGTACCTGCGGGTATTCAGCAGCACAAACCATGTTGGTGCTGCTGAATATCCTGGTCAACAACCACGTTAATCGCTTTGACTATCCCTGCCATAGGTTATTCAGATAGCAGCTGAAAATCACCACTATCCAGATAATGTTGCTGTTCTTCCCCTTCCATATACGAATAGTATGGGATAGGTTAGAGGGGTTTATGGCCTGGTATTTTCTCTATAGTGTTTGAAAATCTACAGATAAAAAGGATGAATTTTGAGTCTGTTATCTTCTGCAGATACTTTTGGTTTGCTGTGCTGAAGTACAACTGTTTTCCCTTCAAAGGAAGTGGATGGACCTATGGATAGATTCATTTGCTTGGGTAAGACAGATGAGTCAAGAGTTATTTATTTATTTATTTTATTTAGAACACATTTATATACCGCTGCTTCCAGCGATCAGCAGCGGTTTGATTCTTCTTTTGGGAGGTGTCAATCAGGACAGGGTGGGGAGTATATACATAAAGGACTGAGGGGGGGGGGCACGGCACACATGGTTAAAGTTTTTGGGTTAAACTTATTTACATTATACAATACATATTTACAGATTTAGGAAATCACATTTTCCATGGCTATACATGGTTACACAGGCGGATTTAAAATGCATATATATTTATGGCTGATTGTAGTAGTATTTAAATAGGTGGGTTTTTAACTCTTTCCTGAATCTTGTAATGTCCTGGGTTAGACGTAGGTCCACAGGGAGCTGATTCCATATAGTGGGCGCGGCGAAAGAGAAGGCTCTACGACATGTACTCGTTTTCACCGTTCGGATTGCTTTGGGGACCTGCAGGGTGCCCAAGTTGTTAGTTCTTCTGTTCCTATTTGCTGGTTGTGTGCTGATAAGAGATGACAGGTATGAGGGGGCTATGTTGTTGATCAGCTTGAATGTTGTTACTAGCATCTTGTACTGTACCCTAGCTGCAACAGGAAGCCAATGAAGGTCGATCAATATTGGGGTGATGTGGTCAGATACTCTTGTTCCCATTATGATCCTAGCTGCGACATTTTGGGCCATTTGAAGGATACCTATGGAAATCTAATTAGAAAGGGACTATGGTCTCTGCTGGTTGGGAACATGTTGTTAAGGCAGCAACTGTGATGACATCCGTTGCCAGTTTTGGAAATACTATTATATATTTTACATTGCACTGAGCAGATGCCATTCTTGCTGTTTCCACTTTGCTTCATGTTCAGGTTCAAAATAAAGCATGAATCATGGACATTATTTAAAAATATGGAGGGGTATTTTCAAAGTCATTTAGGAGGTTGCAGACCTGCAAATTGCCTAAATGGTGCTCTGTGGTCTATTTAGTGGCACTAATATAGTTAGTGGTGCTGAATATCCCCGGGTGCCACCACTGATTGGCCTGACGCTAGCCAGCTAGTGTTGAGGTGCTCCAGGGATGGATTGGAGGTGGCAACCGGGAATATAAACCCCCTAGTCGGTTGTCCCAAAGTAGCAAATGTTAGCTGTCTAAAAGGCTTGCCTAATTTTTGCCACTGAAGTCAACTGGGCAGTGACTCAATCTCACTGCTACCTGGTTAGCTATGGTGGTATCCAGCCAACCCAGATATTCAATGCTGGTAGTCGGATATGACCCTGGCATTGAACATCTGGGTACAAAGTTCAACGGTGCCACTAGCTGCTGTACAAGCGCTAGCTGTTTCCACTGAATATCCCACCCAACATTTTGTAAGCTCAGATAAAATATATTCCATGCTTTAAAAAAAGGTTTAAAGAAGACCAAACCACTGCCAGAATAATTTTATGGCGAGGTGAAAGACAACTAAAACCAAAAAGGTATCTATTAGAAAATGGAAAGCCGACCCAAATGAGTAGCATAAGAACTGGCAAGTTAGATATAAAACAGTAATAAGGCAGGCCAAGAAAGACTGAAAAGATGCTTAACAAAAACCAAAAACTAATACCAAAAACTTTGCTGAGTGTATTTGAAGCAAAAAGCTCAATATGCATAGGCATATTTGGTATTTGGGGGATGGGGGGGTGATGGGGGACGGGCATGGGGGCAGTGTCCCCTCAAATGTTTCAGGTACTAATTGTGATCTGGTGCCCTTACCTCTACTACCAGTATGCCTTCCCTACCCTTTGCACCCTCAAAGTAAGAAGGCAAATTACTCCAATGCTAAGAAAGAGTCCATTGGACTACAAGACAACCAAAAGGTCAAAGGAGTACTCAAGGAAGGCATTTTGTTTAAGTGTCATCAAGTCAATGCTGATGCCTGGAGACCCAGTAGCCCCTGGGTTTTCTTCGCAAGGTATGACCGGAAGTAGATTGCCAGGCCTTTTCTTCCAAGGCAATGGGGGGTAAAGTGACTTGCTCAAGATCACAAGGAGTGCCTCATTTTTCACTGTGGAAGATGTTGGGATCATAGCTGCAGTGGAGTCTTCTTTGATGTGTGATGATTTGGAGCAACTAGTTATTACTGTACTGGCGGCCTGCTAGAAGGATGCAGATACTATTTGATTCTGCCATTACTGCCTATCAGACTGAATATGCTACAGGTTTGCCTTCATATTCCACAAGCACATCTAGAATTATTTGTTTTTTTTAAAGCTATCCTAGGTGGCATACAATTAAAATGTGCATAACCTCAAAAAAGTAGCATAGAGGAGTACTCTAGTGGTTTGTGCAACAACCTAGTACCCACGAGATCAGGGTTCAATTCCTACTGGCACATCTTGTGACCTTGGGCAAGTCATGTTACCCTCCATTGCTTCAGAGGAAAAGGCATATCTTGCCGAGAAAACCAAGGGGCTGATGTGTTGACAGGAGACATTGACTTGATAGTACTTTAAAAAAAACAACTCAAAAATAACAAAGCACCAAATCCAGTTTTGATCAATACAATAAAAAGCAATGACTTAACTGCAAACTAACAGTCATAATAGAAAACACTAAAAAAATAAATGCAAATAAAAATCCTGGAGGAACAAAACCATACTCAAATGATATAGGAGGTCATTTTAGAAGCCCTAGTCATGATTTCTACATCTGAAAATGCCCTTTCAGATGCTGAAATCAAGCGGATGAGCCATAAACCATTTTAGAAAGTCCTGAATATATAAGTCTGTTGTGATCACATTCAAGTCACACAGGGACCTGCTGGGGGCGGGGAACAAAAGATACACATGTGCATGTCATTTTAGATCAGCGCTGTATGTCTCAGTTCACTGATCCAGGACACAAATAGGACTCTGAAAAGTGCTTGTTCCAACAAACTGACAACAGTAAAGTGAAGCGGGAAATGCCTCCTCACTCCCTGATATTTTGTTCCTTCCAAAAAAGGTGTGCTAAAACCTATATTAACCTCTTATTGCGCTTTAGTAAAAGTGCCCCTGAGTTTTGTGCCTGTGACAATAGATAGTAACGAACTTGCCTAAGGTCACAGAGAGAAATCAACAGGAGAAGCAGAATTTGAACATTGGATTCCGTTTCCCAGCCTGTTGCTGTAAGCACTAAACTACTCCTTCACTTCTTCAATAGACAGAACCTATTAATCTGCTGTGGTCTAAAGTTTAATTCTATGTTTGTCTTACTGTTAGATTAACTGTAGTGTTTCGTTCTTGTGTAGAAGATTAAAACCTGCATCATTAACTATTGCAGGTTTCTGATAAAATCAAAATATGGTGATTTTATCCAAAAAATGCTGCTTTTAAAATTTCATAGTAATAACTATTATGCTGATTGAAATGATAGTGCTTTTTCCCTTTATTCGTTCTTTTAATTTTAATACACACTCAGGGTCATTCCGAGGCATGAATAGCTATTCAGGCTCTCTTTCGACCCTGACTAACTTCCCTGCACGTTGTTTGAAGAAGTTAGATGGGGCGGGAAAGGGGCAGAGCGGGGGGTGGCGTTAGGGTGGACAGTGGGCTGTCGCCAGCCCCGACATACAGGGCCAATTCCAATGTTGGCTCTGTACGTCCGGAGCCGGTGGCCTGAATGGGGAACTTATTCCACCTCTGAGGTGGAATAAGTTCCCCTAGTTGGGTAGATCGGGCAGGCCCAGGGCCTAAAAGAGGCAGCAGGGGGCAGAAGAAATTCCCCATAGTCCGACCTTGGCTTTGGGAGGCCAGATCAGGGGTTGGGTTGTGGGGAATGTACCTTTTGGTCCATTGTCCAGGGATTGTGGATTTTGAATGGAGCCGCGGTGTCATGGCAACCGGACGCCATGGCACCGCAGCTCCATTCAAAAGCCCTGAGTGAGTTATCTGGGCAAGGCCTATACATGCAGGCTGACCTGAATTGGGGTCCCGGCCTGCCCGTACAGACCTGGATGCGATTCTGATCCTGTGGGGCAGGACTGAATCGGCCCCATTGTAAACAAGAGTTTGAAAGCAAAAAATCTGTCTAAATAAATAAATAGTTGCATGTTTTAAGAAATGAAAATATGTAGATTCCTCAATTACTTTTATATATTATTCATAGCATTATTTAGTCTCCCTCTTCTCCATTTGCTAGCTACCATCTTTTTCCATTGCAGTGTCTTTGACAAAATACATTTCAAAATATGGTCCAGTATGGTTCTGGGATCTTTATAGCTATAGGTTTCCATTTGCACTTCATACAGATTTAACATTTTACATCAATAAACAGAACTGAGTCAGGCACGCAAGTGAGTGACATCATCTGATGGCACCAGGAAGGCGTTGCTCTCCCACAGCTTAGTATTTGGTGAGGGGTTCTGGGCACGGGTGGCTCTTCCAGTGCACAGCAGTCTCCTAAGCCTCTCAGTTTTGTCTTTTCCATTCAGCCAAATGGACGTGTGACAAAGATCTCCCAAATAAACATTTTTCTTTTAGTTTCGACAAAGTTTTTATTGTTCTCTAAGGTGTCAATATTTAGCAGCACCAGCAAGTGCTGTTAAAGTGGCTGGCTGTCGCTGCTGAAATTAAAACCAGATATTCGGTGCTGGAACCTATCGACATCTAGAGCTGAATATCCTGTTTTGCCAGAGATCATGGCAGCTGTCTGGTCGGCAACAATGTTTGGCCATATGGAGTTAGGGCAGCCATTGACCTATCCTATCTTTGTGCAGTTTGGCGGTCTGGTTGGTGGTTCAGTGTCACCACCGGCTGGATGTCTGCTATGACTGCTCTTACTTTGCCACAGACCACCATGGATTTAACAGAGTGTCTTTCCTGCGGTCTGTGAGGATATTCAATTGCACCATCCAGATAGTGCTGCTATATAACCTGGGGAGCTGACTGAATCCCCCCTCTCCATGCCACTGCTGAAAGTAGGAAGAAAACCAATCCAGCATCTTTCCTGGTTAAGGGTTTGAGAAATCTTTTGTGGTTAGACAGGAATTCAGTGGAGGGCACTGTTTTTTGCAATCTAATCCCTAGGCAGAATTCATCTCTAGGGATACAGTTTGACTATTTTTGGGAAGAATTTTACCCAATTTCTGCTAAGAAGGTTCAGTGATTATAGAAAAAAGTCAAAAAGCAACTGTTCGCTTGATCAGTGCCCAACATCTATTTTTGCAGACCTGTGATGGCTGCTATCCTTTATTACAGCATTGTTGCATAGTAGCTATTTGTAGACAAGGTGTACCATAGGGATCAGCCCTTTCCTCCATCCTTTTCAGCATTTACATGCAACCAATATGTGATGTGATCAAGAGCTTTGGCATACGCTGCCTAATCTATACAGATGACATCATGCTTTTTACACCTTTCAACACGAATACCCCTGATTACGCAAAACAACTGCTTCATAGCAATGTCTAAATAGATTTATGCACACAAAATTAACATAAACCACAACAAAACTGAACTACTCCACATCACAAGAGACCAGAACTTCACTCCACCACCTACTATCACACTGGACAACATACAAATCAAAGTCAAAACTGAGATTAAATACCTTGGCGTAACATTGGACCGACAGCTCACTCTCCTGCCACACATAAACCACACAACCTCTGCAATATATTACAAGCTATGAATAATAAAGAACTTATGCCCACTCCTCTCACCATCCGACTTCTGATCTCTATGTCAAGCTGTAATAACACCACTGCTTGATTACGGCAATGCAATATATCACAGCATTCCAAAGAGCTCACTATACCCACTGCAGCTAGCATAGAATAACGCTGCAAAGATTATTCTGGGACAAGCTCGTCAATCCCACATCACGCCACTGCTCAAACAACTTCACTGGCTGCCCATATCACAAAGAATCAAATATAAGGTCCTTGTCAACACACATAAAATCATTCACAGCGTCTCAGATCTCAGTCTCCCCACCTTAATCTCTACCCGTTAGACAGAGCATGTCTAACACACTAAGCATTCCAACAGAAAGAACAAAATGTAGCCAAAGAACCAGCAACAGAGCCTTTTTGCATCTCTGTTGACCCCAACTAACTTCCCCGCACATTGTATGGGGAGGTTAGACAGGGGTGGGAAAGGGATGATGCAGTTAGGGCGGGGAGTGGGTAGTCTGTGGCCACAGACGTACAGGGCCGATTCCAATGTTGGCCCTGTATGTCTGTGGCCGGCAGCCTGAATGGGGAACTTATTCCATTTCTGAGGTGGAATAGGTTTCCCTAGTTGAGTGGGGGTAGAGGAAATTCACCGCAGCCCGAACCTGGCCTTAGGAGGCCAGATCAGGAGTCGGGTTGCAGAGAATGAACATTTTGGTCCGGCGGGCGGGGATCACATCTCTTGAATGGAGCTGCGGTGCCATGGCAACCAGATATCATGGCATTGCGGCTTCATTCAAAAGCCTTGACTGAGCTAGCCGGGGAAGACCTGTATATGCAGGCCGACCAGAATCGGGGACCCAACCTGCACATAAAGGCCTGGATGTGATTCTGATCCCGCGGGGCTAGATGTGACCAGGCGCACAGAGGACCGGCACATCCGACTCTGAATTGGGCCCACAGTGAAATGCAGTTGTTGTTATTGCCATTGAGTCGGTGTCGACTCAAGGCGACCCTCTAGATAGCTCTCCTAAACTGTTTTCAATCTTCAGTCAGGCGGCTTGTTGTTGACAGAGTGGTACTCATAGCTGCTGTTAGTGTATTGATCCATCTCATTACTGGTCTTCCTCTTTTGTATTGTCCTTCTACCTTGCCAAGCATAATGTCTTTCTCTAATGATCTCTCTCTTCGCATGATGTGTCCAAAGTATGAAAGTCGAAGTCTTGTCATCTGAGCTTCTAAAGAAAGCTTAGATTTAATCTCCTCTAGTACTAACTGGTTTGTTCTTCGGGCAGTCCATGGTAACCACAGTATTCGTCGCCAGCACCATAATTCAAAGACATCAATTTTCTTCCTATCTTTTTCACTGTCCAACTTTCACATCCATATGATATTATTGAAAATGCCTTGGCTTGAACAAGTCAAATCTTTGTATGGAAAGAGACATTTCTTCTCTTGAGAATCTTATCTAGGTCTTCCATAGCCATTCTACCAAGAGCAATATGTCATCGGATATAAAATCCCTGATTGAGTAGGGCAGGCAGTGCCTGAACATGCAGGCCAGGCTGAATAGCAGTCCCAACCTTCATGTACATATCTGGACACGATTCTGATCCCATGGTCTAGACATATCCATGGGATCAGAATCCCAGCTCACTCTGTGCGCCCGGTTCAAACCGGGCGCACAGAGGACTGGCATGTCCAACTCAGAATCGGGCCCTATATGCCCTTGCATTATGGAACTCACTTTCTCTATAAATAAGAGACATTCAACTATTGCAAGACTCAGAAAATTCTTGAAAACCCTCTTATTCACAGAATACTATGGGCCAACAACAAAAGACAAATAACTTGCACATCAACTCCACGCATATAATATAAACTGCATGATGTCAAATGCGTGTATCACTTCATCACAATATGTACATTGTTTGTTAACTGTTATGAGAATGTGTTAATAGCTTCTTTTACAATGTGTTCAATATGTTTGATGTAATGTGCACCACTGTTTGTTGTGTTTCCTGTTATCATACTGAGTTACTTGTAAACCGTCTTGACCTTTAGAAAGATGGTATAAAAAGCCTGTTAAATAAATTAATTAAATACACAAATAAATTTGATTTGCTTTCTAGTTATAGACCAGTAGAGAATATTTCATTATTGGCTGAATTGCAAGAGGCTGTGGTAGTGATATGGCTTATATAAATTTGGATTCCTTCATGAATCTCAGTTTGAATTCAGAAGCTGTCATAGTACAGAGACACTTTTAGTTATCTTATCTTACTCCAGGCCTTATATGGCTTTGTTGATAAAGGCAAGTAGTGCTTTTGATTCAGTTGATTGTGGTCTATTATTCTGTAGGTTAGGTGAATTGGGTACTACTGGAAATGTTTTGAGTTGGATTAAAGGTTTTCTAACTAATCATACTTAGAAGGTTAAATTCAATCAGAAGGTGTTGAAACCTCAGAAGCCAGAATGCGCAGTACCTCAGGCCCTCCTCTTTCCCCAGTTTTGTTTAACATCTTTGTCAGTTTTGTGGGGAAGAGAGTGAAAGAAGATTGTTTTTCTTCTATACTCTTATGCTGATGATTTTGTACTTCTAGTCCCATTTTTTAATACATGGGAACATATGTTTATTCTACTGAATGAGTTATTCTCTGTGCTCAAAGAATAGGTGGGTTGGAATTTGTTAAGGTTGAATTCTAGCAAAATTAAGTTATTATGGGTTAGTAGACAGGGTCAGGCTCTTCCAGCGGCAATACCAAGATTATCAGGAAAGAAGATTATTTTCTCTTCCGAGCTCAAATTACTTGGAATTGTGCCAGACTCAGTTTTGAGGCTCAGATAAATAACCTACTGAGGAAGGTCTGTTTTAGCATCTGGAAATTAAGACAGTTAAGACTGAGATTCCCAACTAAATTATTTTGTATTTTGTTCAGAGTCTGATATTATCTCATATTGACTATTGTAACAGAGTTTATTTATGCATCTCTTTGAAATTCCACAATAAAATTGCAATTCTTGCAGAACTGAGTTACTAAACTGATCTTTAAGGGGAAAGCCAAAGACAGTGCTTCACCATTTTTTAACTGTACTACACTGATTACTGATATAATGTAGGATTGTATTTGAATCTCGCTGTTTAGCTCATAAGGTAATTCATGAAATGCTCTGGTTATTATGACTAAATTGGCTACTGTTTGTATTCCATGAAGGTTATCACATGCTACTGGAGTTATCCTTCTCGAAAGATTACAGGTTAAAATCCATTATGAAGAAATTATTTTGGTTCAAAGTTGTAGTGGAATGGAATACATTATCTGACGGAATAAGGAAGAGCAATAAATGCTTGAAAATCCATTTATTTCAAAAAGAGCTTTCAATGAATAAATCATTTGTGCATATTGTAGTTTAAGACTTGTGTTATGTTTTATGATTACTGCAATTGTACTATTATGTAGACATTGATGTGTCTGTTATCTGCATGATATAACATTTTTAGGAATCGGTTTTGTAAGATATAAATGACTGAATTGAATTAAATTAAATTAAATCCCCACATCCTCTAAATGCTGCAAAAGCAAGTCAAGGTGGACAATGTCAAAAAAGCAGCAGAAAGATCTAAATTATATCCATATAACATCATGACCCTATTCTATACGCTTTCTGTAGGGCTGGCACTGGATGCGTTGCCAGCAGATGGCCCCGCTTCCCGAGGAGCCCCGTGGAGGCCTGAAGCCTGCCTGATTGGCTCACCTCTACACAGCCACAGGAGCATTTTTCTTTGCTACTTCAGCTGTGCTAAGTTGTAGCCTCTGTTGGCTGATAAGTGCTTTTTGTTCCTACATGGAATTGTGTTTTACTCCTGCATTGTTAATGGGGAAATGTTTGGTTGAAGTTAATGAGCTGCAACACATGTTGTGTGGAGCTGAAAGGCATTGGTTTGAAGTAAAGTTTTACGTTTAAAAAATAGAAGAATATAAGAAAGAAAAAGACAGAAAGAAAAAAATGAATCAATACGACACACAAAAAAAAATTAAATTAATATACATACATTCTTTTCCAGCAATTTTTTTTGCATGTAGACATTACGGGTGCAAAGTTCATGGGTACTCTTAACATTCAGGCAGTTTTCAAAGGGAAGCTAAAAGGAATTAGCTGCAAGCTTTATGGATACAAACTAATCATGGACTTTGCAACTACATTAAATGGGAATCTCTTCATTCCATGAAAAACATGTATATAAAGCGGCAAACAGCAACAGCAAAACAAACAACATCCGACAGATACCATTCTACTTATGCTACTTTCACCTTAACATGGCTTGTAATCTGCAAAATATAAATTAAAAATAATAGACCTGACTGACATTAACAAAGTAATATTTTTTTGTCAGCTTAACAGCAATTCTGCTTTACATTTAAGCCATTGTTTTAGATACAACAGGTCAAAATAGCATAGAATTGTAACTAAAGGCCTGATCAATGTGTGCAATTAAAGCAAATGTGATGCCCGAGAACTTGCATATCTATTTCAGCCCAATATCGTTTCAGATGAATGAGCTTCCTGACATCCCCAATGAGACTTTAGAATAGAAAACTTGGCAGACTAGAAGTGCTAGGAATTATAAAAACTGTAAAACAGATCAAACATCATGATTTCTCAAGCAGCACTCATTATCACCATTCCTTCGTTAGCCAATCTTCCCAACGTGATTGCAATGGGCAATTCAGGTCATTTCTCTTAAGCCATGAGAATTAGCATTTTTGCCGGGGAGGCTGAATTCTTCAGGACCTATTCAGCACCCATCAAAGAAAACAATTTACTTACCAGAAATCCAATCATTTCCAAGATGTAGCCAAAACTTGACAGTTACAAAGCAAACTGTGGTGAAAGCATAGACCTAGTTAACAGATATTTTAAAGAAAACAAATGCAGTTCTTCCTTGCTCCTGGATGTTTTAGAAGCAAAATGACTCTCTTGGGTATTCATTAAAGAAAGTCTCCAGTCATGAAAATAATTTTAAAGAAGGTTGTATATATGAGGACGTTCTGTGATTTACAAGCCATATTTTACTATGTCTGCTGGTTATCATTATTTTTTAATTACACTTACTGCACAATACAAATAAATTAGGAATTTTGTTGATTCTTCCTGGATGTGATATAACTAGACAATGCTTTCTTATTGCCTGACAATGTCAGGTCTTGAGATAATCCTACAGAGCTTTGCATGTCTGTCCAGAGAGGCTTTCATTACAGAGCTATAGATAAAGGATTTCGAAACATTTTTGAACATACTCAGTTGGTGGTTTCATGCATTAAAACATATCTAAATTATGGATCAAATTCTTTAATGCATACCTTTCCAGTGAATTATTCATCAGTAAATGATACAATATTTTTTTTAGCATGTATCCAAAATCATTTTCAGTATCAAGTTATTATACATTCTAGGACCTTAGTGTATATAGCATGTTGTTCAATATGTATCCTAGAAGGAGCCATCTGACTCCTGTATGAGAAGAGAAGGCCAAAACATGGGAGTCATTTGGACATTGGCCCACAGGAGGTCTAAAAGGGCTAGTTCTGCAGCAGTCTGTCATCTTGTCCCCAACAACATTGACTTGCTGACTGGTGGGTAGGAAAGGGGGTAGGTTATGGCTGTTCTGGAGCAGAGGCTTAACTTGATTTCCCCCCTAAACTGGCTTCCAGTCCAGCCACAGAATTGTCCTGTCCTGTCCATGTTTGATGAACCAGCTGCAGCAGAAGGGTTATGGGGGCCAGGCAGGCAGCCACTTTGCTTGCAACTGACCTCAGGCTCCTCCATTCTCACTGGCTTTTTCCTCACCTATCCTATTTAGCCACATGATGGTTGCTGAGTCATCTTTGTGCAAGGAGAACGGGCAAGAGGAATAGCTGGCCTCAGTTGTTGCATAGGGATGTTGGGTTAGCCATGTTCTGAGTCACAGTGGCAAGGATGAAAGTGGCAACTCATGTAAAGTTATTATTTGTGGCAATCAAAGAGCAGATCGCAGGACAGCATCAGGGGCAAGGATTACATGGCCAGTTGTCACATTGCAGCAGTAAAAAGAGATATCTTGAACAGTCTACTCCTTAGAGCAAGATGTTGCATTTCTGAGTGATAAACCATTATATTGAAGTTGACTTGCTGCATTGGTAGAAGGAAGTAGCTTTTATGACCCATTTCTTAAAGTCATGTGTTGCATTCATGAGATATAAACCATAGTACTGATCATGTGAACTGTGTTCCCAGTAAATGCATGGGACATTCTCCAATTAATGAGTTATAGTAGTTAGGATTAATATGCTATGAAGTTCAATGTTTTTGTTAAAATTATTTGTGTATTTAATTTATGCTACAGACATGATTAAATCCATATATATATAAAATATCTCCCAAACAGATTATCTGCCCTAGTGCTTGAATTGAAGGAGAGAAGGAAAGGGATCTGGGGAGGATAGGAGGATTAAATAAGATAGGGTCGTTCCCTGTAGTGTCCCAGCAGGTTGTGGCCCTAGTGCATACTCCAAAAGTAGAGAAAATCTTTGCCACAGTTTTTGACCTTTATTTCTACATAGTCCATAAATGGAAAATCTTAAAGAAATACAAGACCCATATTCAAAAGCACTTATTTATCTTATTTTTATCCTGCATATTAAATTTTCATTGCAGGTAACAATAAAATATATGCATGGCCCATAAAAAAAGGACAATACACTGATACTAAAAACATTTCACTATTAATCTGTATAATATACTTTCTCATTTTCCAGACATTTGCCATCGTTATCCTAAAACTGGCATAAATAAATAGGTTTTTGCTAATCTTTAGAATTGCATTATTTCAGTCAGGACTGACTGCATTATTATTGTTAATTACCATTGAGTTGATGTTGACAAATAGCAACCTTGTGGATAGTTGTCCTAAAATGTTCTTCAGTCTTCAGTCAGGCAGCTAATTGTTGATGGAGTGGTATCCATAGCTTTTAGTGCATTGATCTATCACATTACAGGTCTTCTGCTTTTGTGTTGACCAACTTTGCCAAGCATGGTGTCTTACTCTAAGGAGCTTTCTCTTTGAATAATATGTCCAAAGTATGAAAGTCAAAGTCTTGTCATTTGAGCTTTTAAGGAAAGCTTAGGTTTGACCTCCTCTAGTACTGATTAATTTCTTCTTTGGGCAGTCCATGTTCTTTGCCAGCACTATCATTTTCTGTCTTTCTTCTTCACTGTCCAATTTGCACAACCATATGACATTATTGAAATTACATAGCTTGGATAAGTCAAATTTTTGTATGCAGAGATATATCTCTGTACTTGAAAATCTTATCCAGGTCCTTCACAGCCATTTTGCCAAGAGCATTGTTTCATTGGATTCTTTGACTGCTTGTTATGTCATTATTGATATTGATCCAAGCAAGTTGCCTAGCATTTATATTCTCCATCAAGGACAAAATTATGATTTTGAGAGCTGTCAGTATCTCTGTCTTCTTCAGGTTAAGGTGCAGGCCCATTTTAAGACTATGTTCCTTGATCTTCATAAGCAGATATTTTAGATCGTCTTCATTTTCAGACAGTAACTGTTATTATCGGCATAGCAAAGATTATTGATGAGTCTTCTGCCAATCTTTACAACTCAGTTGTGTTCATACAGTCCTGTTTCTCTGATTTGTTCTGAATATAAACTGAATGAAGAAGGTATGCCGTCTTATCATACACCTTTGCTGATTTTAAACTAGTCTGCTTCTCCTTGTTCTGTTCAAACTGTTGCTTCTTGATCAATGTAAAGGTAATGCTGGTGCTGGTGCTGGAAGGGAAGGGGTATGTTAAGGGGATGCTGGTACTAGAAGGGGAGGGGATGTTAAGGGGCAGCTAGTGCTGCTGGGAGGACTGGGACTGATGCTTGGTGAGGGACTTGTAGTGGAAGAGGGGATGTTAAGGGGCTGATGGTACTGGAAGGGGAGGGGGATGTTAAGGAGATATTGTGCTAGTGGTGCTGGAGAGGACTGAAGCTTGAGGAGGGATGGTGAAAGGGAAGATGACGTTAAGGGGCTGATGGGGGCTAATGCTAGGAAAGCTAGGGTTGGAAAGGGGTTATGCTAAAGGGCTAATGCTAGGAATGGAAGGAGACTGATGCTGAGGTTAAGGTGGGGAAATGAGCCAGATGCTGGAGAGTGAGAAGGGAGAGGAAGACTAATATTCTGGGGAGGGTTGGAGGGAGGAGGGAGGAAGAATCGAGGACATATTCAGGAGGATGTGAAGGTAGGAGGTATAAAGATGGATGCTATGGTAAGTAGTACGAAAGGCAGGATCAATGGATATTGGAGAAGGAAGTAGATGGGTAGGTGCTAGAGAAAGGGGAGGAGGCCGAAGAAGGGCATATACTGGAGACATGGGGATGCAATAGAGCAGGAGCTCAGACTTTGGGTGGAGGCCAGAATATAGATTTTGAGTAGCTGGGTATTGGGAATGAAAGTGGGGACTCAATGCCTGGATGGGATTGTGAGTGAGGACTCAGGGATTGGGTACAATGGAAGAGTAGGGACTTGGGGATTAACTAAGGAGATATTAGGGATTAAGAAATTGAGAGCAGAGAAGGACAACAGGGACTGGGTGATTGTGTGAGGATTTTGAGTAGTGCTGTGAAGAATGAGTGCAGAAAGTTTGGGAGGGATTTTATTTATTATTTATTTATTACAGTTGCTTATATACCGCACTATTCGGCATCAGTGCGGTTCACAGTATAACAAAATGACCAAAACACACTTCTGTTTGGTTTTACATCGAACAGGGGTATAAACTTGGATAACAGGGGGGTTGAACTATATACATGAACTATATACATGAAATATAAACATGAAATAGGTCAAATGCATGACGTAAAAGACCTATAACATGATTGAATTGAACAGTATGATGATGATGGTTTGAAGGCCTTGGAGAGTTTGAATCAGGGCTAAAAGGTTGTAGAAAGGGACCATGAGGTATGGAGAAAGTCAGAGGAAAAGAAACAAGATAGGTCTTTGGAGATGAAAGAGGGAATGGAAACCTGTTTGGGGGGTAAGATATACAAAAGGGCCTGGATGTGGCAAGGGGATGAGTGATGAAGGAGATGGGACTGGTGGAAGGATGAGAGCTGGGAGAAGAGAGATGAGGCTGTGGAGGGGATGTGTACAGGAGGAAATGGAGGACTAGAAAGAAGATGAAAGATGGGGGAGAATAGGAGGCTGGGGAAGGTATGAGACAGAGGTGGGGAATGAGAGGGCTGGGGATGGAAGAGCTCAAAATGGAAAGTTGGCAAATAGGTAAAAAGAGAGAGATCTGAAGCCTGGAGGGGGGAAAAAGAGGAATGAAATCTAGCTATAGGAAGATGAAAAGACAGATGAGCGAAATGGAGAAAAAAAAGATGAAACAGAAAGATCAATGTCAGAGAAAAGGGAGAAAAGGAAAAAGACAAAGGGGTATGTTTACTAATCGTCACTAGTGGCTTCCATGCGATATTGGAGTCGTGGCCCCATTGAAGTCAATGGGGTCACGGTTCTGATATCTCATGGAAGCCGCCACCCCAAACATACCCCAAAGAATGAAGAAATAGAAAATAGAAAAAAGATGCTATTAGAAAGCTTATCAGAAAACCAACAAAGAGGAGGTGGCCCAACTGGAAATATAAAATGAGCAGATAACATATGTGTCACAAAATTATTTTCAGGTTTTAGAAAATTTATTTATTTTATTTATTTAACAGTTTTTATATACCGACTTTCTTCAAATCAAGACGGTTTACAAGGAACATAACAGACAGTATATTCCAACTGAATACATTGTAACAAAATGATCAACGTATAAGTGATTAACAAGCAACATACTCCTTGCGGAGGTTTAAGAACTATTTACAAGGAGGCTTAACATGCTATTTACATGGAGGATTATCTAGGCTTAGCATACTATTTACATGGAGGATTATATAGGAGGAAAAAGTGTTCTTGGAATAGATGAGTTTTCAATTTCTTCCTGAATTCAGAGTGATTGGTACAGTTCCGTAATTCGTGTAGTAAGGCATTCCAGATAGAGGGGGCGTAAAGGGAGAATGCACAATTACATGTGGCTTGGTTACAAGTTCTCTTGGATGTTGGGATGGATAGGAGGTTTTTGGTGATGGTGTGGTGCGTTCTTTTGTTGCTGGAATTGGATAAGAGCGAGGAGAAGCAGGGTGCTGACTGATTGGAAATGATTTTGTGAATGAGGGTGATTGCTTTGAATTTAGCTCTGGAATGTATGGGGAGCCAATGTAGGTCGTAAAGGATTGGTGTTATGTGTGATCGTCTGGGGTTATTTGTAATGAGCCGAGCTGAATGAAATATATCAGCTTTAAAAATGGGCATTTCATTTAGAAATGAAATATATTTTTAAAGCTGATATATTTCATTTAGAAATGAAATATATCAGCTTTAAAAATGTGCATTTCTTTGTATTTGGTTCAGTACAAGAGGAAATGCATTTCAGTTTCTTTCTTCAGTGCTCCATGTTTCACAGAATCTGGTTTCTTGTTTTTTTTTCCTTTTATATCTGTTCATATTTATTTCTAATCTATAGTATCTTATTTTTTACTAGGTGATGGTCTGTTCTTTGTGTAGTCTAGCCAAGGAAAAATAGAGGGAGATTGTGTTGCTGATATTGATGTGACACAAGAATGTTTGCATATGTTGAAATGCAAAGTGAAACATCCTGCTTCTACTTTGCACCCATTGTTAGAATGTCCCTGGAGCCATTTTAGAAAGCCCAAAGATACACATGTAGGTTCAATAACGTTTAATTTGGCTGTGGCTGTTCCTGGGGTCATGGAAGAGGTGGTTCCATAAAGATACACATGCACAAACAATTTCCAGCCAGTGCTACATGTCTGATCTCACCATTAGGGACATCCATGGCTGTACCTGCTCCAGGACACAAACCAGATTCATAAAAATGCTCGTTTCAGCAATGTAACAAAGGTAGTTGTTGTTGTTAATTGCCGTCGAGTCGGAGTCGACTCATGGCGACCCTCTGGATAGCTATCCTAAATTGTGTTCGGTCTTCAGTCAGGCGGCTCATTGTTGACAGACTGGTACCCATAGCTGCTGTTATTGTATCGATCCATCTCCTTGCTGGCCTTCCTTTTTTGCGTTGACCTTCTATCTTGCCAAGCATGATGTCTTTCTCTAATGATCTCTCTCTTCGCATGATGTGTCCAAAGTATGAAAGTCGAAGTCTTGTCATCTGAGCTTCTAAAGAAAGCTTAGGTTTGATCTCCTCTAGTACCGACTGGTTTGTTCTTCAGGCAGTCCATGGTATACACAGTATTCTCCGCCAGCACCATAATTCAAAGGCATCAATTGTCTTCCTGTCTATCTTTTTCACTGTCCAGCTTTCACATCCATATGATGTTATTGAAAATACCATGGCTTGAACAAGTTGAATCTTTGTATGGAGAAAGACATCTCTGCTCTTGAGAATCTTATCTAGGTCTTTCATAGCCATTCTGCCAAGAGCAATGCATCATCTGATTTCTTGACTACTTGTTGTTTCTTTATTGATCCTAGTAGGTTAAAGTTGTTCACAATTTCAATTTCTTCTCCTTCAATGATGAACCTGTTGATTATGCCAGTTGTCATGATCTTTGTCGTCTTTACATTAAGGTGCAGGCCCATTTTGAGACTATGTTCTTTGATTGTGAGAAGCAAATGTTTCAGATCATCTTCACTTTCAGCAAGTAATGTGGTATCATCAGCATAGCGAAGGTTGTGATGAGTCTTCCACCAATCTTCACACCTCTGTTGTCTTCATATAATCCTGCTTCTCTGATGATTTGTTCTGCATATAAATTAAACAGGTAGGGGGAAAGTATGCAGCCTTGTCTTATACCTTTGCTTATTTTAAACCATTCTGTTTCTCCTTGTTCCTTTTGAACTGTTGCTTCTTGATCAATGTACAGATTGTGCAAGAAAACGATCAAGTGTTCTGGTATACCCAAGCTTCTTAATGTGGCCCAAAATTTCTCATGGTTTACACAGTCAAAAGCCTTGCTATAGTCGATAAAGCACAAATAGATATCCTTTTGGTATTCTTTAATCTTTTCAAGGATCCATCTCACATCCGCAATGATGTCTCTCGTTCCTCGCCCTTTCCTGAACCCTGCTTGCACTTCAGGTAGTTCTTGTTCCAGGTATGGTCGTAGTCTATTTTGAATAATATTCAGTAGAATCTTGCTGGCATGTGGGATCAGAGCGATTGTGCGATAAATTCCACAGTCAATTGGATCACCTTTCTTTAGTATTGATATAAACACAGATCTTTTCCGGTCAGTTGGCCATGATGTTGTCTTCCATATTTCTTGGCAGAGCCTTGCAAGTATGGTAATAGCTGCATGAGATTGCTGTAATACTTCTATGGGAATGCTATCAATGCCTGATGCTTTGTTCTTTGATTAGGTTTTCAATGCTGCTTCAACTTCTTCTTTCATCACCAATGGTTCCCGATCATAAGGTACAGGTTGAAATGGCTGTTGGTCCACTTGATCTTTATCATATAAAAACTCTGTATGTTCCTTCCACCTTTTCTTGATCTTCTCAGCATCATTCAACATAGAACCTTGAGCATCTTGTAACATTCCAATTCGAGGCTTGAACTTTTTCTTTGGCTTTCCTAAAGCTACAAGAGTTAATCTTGTTCTTCCTCTAATAGTTTCTGCTTCTATTTCCTTGCATGCGCCATTGTAGTACTTTTCCTTGTCCTGTCTTGCTGCATGTTGGAAATCTCTGTTGAGTTCTGCGATTGTCTTTCTTTCTCCTCTGGCTTTAGCTTTTCTGCGTTTCTGGACAATTTTCAGAGTTTCTTCCGTCATCCATTTTGGCCGTTTTTGCTTTTTCACTTTTTGTAGAGACTTCTCGCTTTCTTCCAACACAACCTTCTTGATGTCATTCCATAACTCTTCTGGAGCTCTGTCATTTGTATCTAAAGCAGCAAATCAATTTTGCAGGCAGTCTTTAGATTCCAGTGGTATATTCTCAAGGTCATATTTTGCTGCATTCATGAGTGGTTTGCTCTTTTTCAACTTTAGCTTGAGTTTGCATACTAGTATTTGATGATCTGTACCACAGTCAGCTCCAGGTTTTGTCTTTGTTGATGTTACAGAAATTTTCCATTATTGACTTCCATAGATGTAGTCAATTTGATTTTATACAATCTATTGGGTGAAGTCCATGTGTACAGTTGCCACTTGTGTTGCTGGAAGAAGGTGTTTGAGATGAATAGATCGTTGGTCTTGCAGAATTCTATCAGTCTTTCTCCAGCTTCATTTCTGTTGCCAAGTCCATATTTTCTAACTATCGTGCTTTCTTATTTGTTGCCAACCTTTGCATTCCAGTCACCCATGACTATCAGGATATCCTGTTTGCATGTTCTGTCAATTTCAGCTTGTACTTGTTCATAGACATCTTCAATTTCATTCTCTTCTGCAGCTGTTTTTGGGGCATATACTTGAATTATAGTTGTGTTGATAGGCATTCCTCATAGACGAATAGAGATTAAGCGTTCTCTGACTGCATTGTATTTCATTACAGTTCTTGCAACACCATTTCTTCTTTGTCTTTCATTTTCAGCATAGTAGACCATATGATCATTTGATGCAAAGTGCCCGATGCCAGTCCATTTCAGTTCGCTGACACCCAACAGATCAAGTTGTACACGTTCCATTTCATTCTTGACCACCTCCAACTTCCCTTAGTTCATGCTTCGTACATTCCATGTTCCAATGTGTAAGACATCTTTACAGCTTCTGACTCTCATTTCATGCGCAGCTACATCAGCAGTCAGACTTCCCGAGGGCTTTGATCCAACCACATCATAAATGCTGGCTTTACTCTGAAAAGTCGTCAGCTCTTCCCCAGTAGCTAGTTGAGTGCCTTCCGACCTGGGGGTCTCATCTTCCAGCACTATAACACAATTTGTTTTGTTGTAACTATCCATTGGTTTTTCATGGCAAGATAAAGAAGTAGATTTGCCAGGCCTTTCCTCCGCGCAGTTTAGGTTTGGTGTTGTTGCTGTTATCACAGATATTGGCATATTATCAAAAGTGGTCAATTGAAAGAGAGCTTAGTGGCCGATCAAATGAGATTTTATTTCCACCTCAGGAATTGTTTAATGTCAGGCCTGCCCGAAAGGGGTGCCAACCCATAACTGGGCTGCTGCTGGGAGGAGGGTTCTTCCAGGCCACCTGGTTGTGTGGGATGGGGAGGGGTGGGGAGGCTCCAGCAAGGATAGCCAGAGCCATGAGCCGCCCAGCCTTTTCTTTGGAGCCACGGACTGGAGCTGCGAGCGCTGACCTGAGCGCTGCGCCTGGGGGTGAGCCTTCATTTGATCAACGAGGCCGCAAATGGGGAGCAGAGGCCCCCAGTCTTCACAGGGGATGCCAGTAGAGCTCATAGTGCCTTACGGCCATCCAGTCAGCATCGGAAAAGTGAGGCAGGGAGCGGTGGCTGCCCGATTGGCATCTGCCAGTGACTGAGGACAGCAGCAGTAGGAAAAGCGTGGCACGAGTGAGCAGGGTAGGAGAAGTGATCTGCTCCCTCCCCACCCCCCTGAACTGGGAGCATGGCACCAAGACAAGGAGGAGAGAGACAGAGGAGAACCAGTACACGTGGTGATCAGGGAGACACTGGGGAGGTGGAGCCTCAGCTGAGCTTCTAGGATTTAAAGGGGACAGCACCGTTGGAGGATTGGGCTGTGGATTAGCATCTTAGCGCTGCAAAGGATTTAAAAAAAAGGAGGAAAGGACGATCAAGATAAGGAAAAGAGGAAAGAAAGTACACTTGGGAAGGGACACAGGCTGACACTGCAGCTGTTGCGGATTGCGGGGATTATTGGCTAGCATTACAAAGCAGTCACAGCTGGGCTGGCAGGCATAAAGTCCAGCCAAGGAAAAAGTATGGTTCCCACAAGAGCCCAGAAGGTGAACAGATGACAGCAGAATGCAAAAAGGAAGGGCACCGAGGATCAAGGCAGAGACCAGACAGCAAAGAAGCAGAGAAAGACGAGGGACCAAGGTGGGAGGTCCCGTGAGCCAGCACAATGCAAGCACAGCATGGGAAAAGCAAGAGCAACACTGGAAGAAGGGCCAAAGCATCTGGGACATGGCCAGCAACCGTGCACCAAGAGTAAGCATCCAGTGCTAATTTTGCCCTGTGGTAAGCCTTACTGATGCATCTATATGGATAACCTCTTGCTTTAAACCGTTGATAAATGTCATGAGACTGCAGTTTGAAGTCCTCTTCCTTCTCACAGATCCTACATATTCAGAGAAACTGGCCTTTTGGTAGGTTCTGCTTCAAAGATCTGTTGTGGAAACTGTTGAAATGCAGCAGAGTGTTTCTATCTGTGGGTTTCCTGAAAGGATTAGTGGTAAATCTATCAGGAGTTTTCTGGATCAAAATGTCCAAATATGAAATGTATGTATGTATCTTCAAACTGTATGTATCTTCAAACTGAAGATTAATATGTATGACTGTATGTATCTTCAAACTGAAGATTAATATCCAAAGAATCGAGTCATATAATGAAACCAGAAAGTGCCTCTTCAGAACTTTCCCAAACCATGAAAATTGTGTCCACATTTTTACATTGTAGGCAAACTAGTGAGAGGTAAGAAACTTTTTTTCAAAAGCAGTGACATATAAGTTTGTGATATCCAGGACCATGGAGGATAATGTGGAAGCCCTAGTTCAGGAACAAATGGATAGTCTTCTGGTGTGACAACACCACGGTGGTGTATGCCATAAACAAACAGTCAGTGAAGTCGGGAGGGCTAGGACGTTGGTTTTGATAAGCTTGGAGCTGAATGCTTTTATCATTGCCAGCCACATGCCAGGGGAGAACAACGAGATTTCTGTTGCTCTGTCTCATTTTCAGCTTCAGTGCTTTTGATAAGAATACCAGTAAGTGAACTCCAAAGACAGGTCAAATCCCTCATAAATATTTTTGTCGTACCAATGATCCCCACACCGAAGCTACCATCAGTGAAAACTACGGTAAAGGGGAGAAAAGTCCTTTTTAATCAAAAAGCAGTAAGAACTTGTAACTTCCAGAAATTCATCTGGTCAGAACACCTTTTACTTAACTGCAATTTTTGGCAAAAAATGCTGGAACAGGTGATCCACGTGACACAGTCCTGCATTTCGGGTTTCCATTTTCCAACACCCTGCTTCAGTTTAACTTGTCATCACCCAACAGAAAAATGTATGAGGGATTTGACCTGTCTTTGGGAGTTCACTTACTGGTATTCATATTTGACTTTTGGGCTTGGTGAACTTATAGGCCCATGAGGTTTTGGTTTGTACTCAGTGCTTTTGATGGCTCATCCCGACTGCTGCCTGCAGGGCTACGCCCATGCCGGTAGAGATGTGGAGCACTGGAGGCTGGCCGCCGGCAAGCTGTTCATGGCATCACTGTTGGCCAATACCTGGAAGGCATACTGGAGAGCCTGAGTCCAGCTGCGAAGCACTGTAAGCCAGTGAGGTTTCCACCCAGAGCAGGGTTTGACCCTCGGACAGCTGCTGGAGTTCCTGACATGTTTGCAGGAGGCAGGAAACTCATGCTGGCATGCTAAGCTGATGCTGGTGGGTGTGTCATTTTAAATAAAACTGAGGGTGAACAGGAAAATAATGAAAGAATTTATGATTATGAAGGTGATGGAGGGCTGGACCAGGGAAGCCATACAACGGTCGGATGGGGCAGGCCCATCAACCTGCACATGCTTCAGCTGGTCCTCCTGGGGGAGGTAAAAGTCACTAGGGATGGCTTTGAATAGAAGCTCTTCAGGTTGACACTATTGTTGATGTTTTCAGCACATTCAGGATGAGCAAGACCCTTCCCTGGGCCAGGTCTGATGCAATGGGCCTGGCCATTTGGGTGGAGGAGGATGTCTCTATGAGGGGGGACAGGGTGGATCTGTTCCTCAGAGGATCCAAGACAGACCAGCTCTGAAGGGGCAGGACAGAGTGGCTGAAAGCCACTAGAGTTTGGGATCTATGCCCAGTGGCCGCCATGGGGGAATACTTGGGAGTCCACCAGCCACTGGGTGGTGGACCCTATTACAGCATGCCAATGGGTCTTGCTTATCCCAGTATCAGTTCAAGGCCCTGTGGCTCAGGGCGATAGAAGAAGCAGGGTTTGAATGGAGAGGATTAACATTACACGCCTTCAGAATAGGCGCAGCAACCACAGCACATAGTTTGCTTTTGGGGGGGGGGGAGATACAAGCTATTGGGAAATGGGGCATGGTCATGTATAGATAGATATTAGATAGTAACGCTCACGAGTTCACCATCATTCCATCCCACTTTCTTTTTCATTACCCTATAGATCACAGAAAAAGCGCAGTATGGATAGTGGGGGCATTCCTATATATACTGGGCAAGAAGAAAAGCAGTGGGTGGCCATTTCAGAAAGCAGCTCAGCTTCCACCCAGACATTGTGAACATACAGTGGATGGGAAAAAGTGGGATGCAGTGGGACCAGCTGCGGTCCACACTGGGCAGCCGGCTCCAGATGGGCCTTCCACTGGAGGTGGTTGTTCTATACTTGAATGGTAATGATCTGATGTACACCAAAGGCATAGATCCGATCATCAAGATCAAAGGGATCTGGCCTGGATACATGCCGAACTGGCAGTGGGCATCATCTGGTCCCAATTTATCCTTCGGCAGAAAAGGGTGGGGGATCGTAGGCCGGAGGGTATTGAAAAGAGTAGGAAGAAATTGAATACTGATGTGGGACACTTTGTGCGGGCATTGGGGGGATGGTGGTGAAGAATGAGGGCATAAAGGCAGTTGGGGTATCAGTGTACCAAAGGAACGGGGTACACTTACATGATATTGGCCTGGAGGTCTTTAACAAGGACCTGAGGAGGGCCATCAGTTCAGCGCATTCTATGGGGCGAGTTGGGCCTTGGCCCCTCCTGGTGGCAGGATCTCACCAAAAAAGGGGGTACCACATAGAAAAAATGGTGGTGACTCAGGTACTGCATGGTGGTGTCTTGGTCTGGTAAAAAGGGGGCATCAGGTATGAGGGTCAGGGATGTCTGGCCCCAGTGTCCAGAAACAAAAACACAAGGGTTGCTCCTGGGCTCCAACACAGAACAGTTGATGGTGGAACGAAAAGGGGAGTTCCCAGCCATAGCACACGATCTCTAATGGGCAACTATGGAGTGGTACCTCCCTGCGGGGGGGGGGGGGGGGGGGTTCCTGGAAGGTTCTAGAGTCAGCACGGTTTTTAATTATTATATGGTAAGAGTAATTGTTATGATTATTGTATGGCATTGTGTTATAGTTATAGTGTATTGTATTTGTTCGATGTAATGTAAGGATGGCCCGCAAGCTGTGGCCTTATTAACCCACCAATAAAGCATAGAAGAAGAGCAGAGTGGTCTATTATTGGCAAGTTTGGGGGGTGGCTGGGGAAAGGGATGATGGGGGGAGGGTGATAAGGGGGTAAAAGGGAGGTAGGGAAGCAGCTGGAGCCCGGAGGCCAATATGGCATGTCCCAGGTTATGCCCTGTGCTGCTTGCTGTCTTCCTCTAAGGCCAAAAAGTGGTACATCATGCACTTAACTCCAGTTTATTTTAGCATAGTTTATTTATCTGGGAGGTAGAGCAGTAAAGTTGGGGGGGGGGGGTTGCAGAATTTGCATACGCACAGACAGATAGGAAAGCAGAATATATAGCAGCAACATTAGAAGCTGAAAAAGTGTTCATTTATGGAGGGAGCGGAGAGAAATGGCAGCTTCTAATTTTCGTGGAATAGTTTAACTTCAAGATTTGGATAGCATTTGATCTACAATACTGACTTCCTTCTGGTACAGTATTTATTTATTTATTTGAGTGTTTTCTATAAAGCTATATCAGGTAATCATAGTGATTTACAAGTGAACAACAAGTACATAGAACATGTTAATAGAATAACTGGTGCTGCAATCAATAATCTACATGGAACATTCTGATGCTATGAGACCTGACATTTGCGTGATTTATACTGCCACAACCCCTTGAACCAGTCCTGTTGAATAGAATCTTGCTGGCATACGGGATCAGACCGATTTTGTGATAATTTCCACAGTCAGTTGGATCCCCTTTTTTCAGTATTGGTATGAACATAGCTCTTTTCCAGTTAGCAAACCATGACATTATCTTCCCAATTTCATGGCAGACCCTTGTAAGTACTGTGACAGCTGTATCTGATTGTTGTAATAATTCAATGGGAATGCCATCCACGCCTGGTGCTTTGTTCTTTGATAATGCTTTCAGTGCTACTTCAACTTCTTCTTTCATCACCAATAGTTCCTAATCATAAGGTACAGATTGAAATAGCCATTGATCTACTTGTTCTTTATGATATAATAACTCCATGTATTCTTTCTACATTTTCTTGATCTTCTCAGCATCATTGAACATGGATCCTTGAGCATTTTTTAGCATTCTAAGTCAAGGCTGGAATTTTCTCTTTAACTCTTGTAGCTTTAGGAAAACTAATATTCCTCTAAACGTTTTTGATTCTATATCATTGCATGTGTCATTGTAGTATTTTTCTTTCTCATAGTGCTGAATGTTGGAAATTTCTATTAAGGTTCTGTTATTATGTCTCTTTCTCTGGTTTTAGTTTCTTTATGTTTCTGAACAATTTTCTGAGTTTCTTCAGTCACTCATTTTGGCTATTTTTGCTTTTTCACCTTTTGCAGAGATTATTCAGTTTCTTTGAGCACAACTTCCTTGTTGACAACCCATAGTTCTTCTGATATTGTCATTTGTATCCAAAGTAGCAAATCAATTTCACATTTCATATTTCATTTTTATTTGATATATCATAGATATTGGGTGGTTTACAATCAAAATATCTGGGAGGGACAAGGGCAGACAAGTGACATAGAAGTCTGAGGCAGTTAATGGGAGAACAAAAGGGTACAGTATAGCAAAATGGTTAAACACAAAAGTAGAAAAGAATCAGAAGTCCTCTTTGTGCTGCAGCACTCCAGCAAGGATGCACCTGCTAATAGAAAGAGGTGGGCTAAGGATCAGGAAAGGTCAGCTTGAAATAATGTGTATTGAGCAGAGACCAAAACATTTTTGTAGACATTTCTAGGCTGATCTCCAAGAGGAGTGTGGGAGCTGTGATACTAAACAGGACTTTCTGGTAGCCTCTACTTGGATAGTAAGGTGAGAAGGAATAACTAAGAGATTCTGCTAGGAGTAATCAAGTATATGTAGGGGGTATAAGGAACTAGGAGGGGGATAAAGAAGATTGACAGGTTGGAGTAAAAGACCTAGTGTGTGATGGTGAGAATCTTGAAGGGGATCCTATAGTTGAGGTGGAGCTACTGCTTGTCACGGTGGAGAAGAGGGTCATGTGATTGTGTTTCTTGAAGCCCAAGACTATTTTGACTGAAGTGTTCTGAATTTACCATTTTTTGGGTCATGCTATGTCTTAGTAACAAGAACAGATGTTTCAACCACCATACGTGAAGTGGTTATGCAGTAGGTGTCTGTTCTTCTATACAGTAGTTCTCAAATCCAATTGGTGGAATTGAGGTGGGAAATTTTAATTTTGAATTTTGGTGGGAAGGTTTATTGGAGAAAGGCTGGAGACCTTTCTTTTCCCATAGATTGGAAGGTTCTCTGGTGAATTTAAAGATGTTCTCTCTGTAGAGTTGGTTTTGGGTTTCCACAGCTAGTGTGTTGATCTTTGTAGTCTTCTCCAGGAAACTTTCCCACCAAAATTCAGAATTCAATTTCCTACCTCAGTCCACCAATCGGTTTTGAGGCTACTGTATAAAAGACCAGACATCCACTACATAACCACTTCACTATGAAGAAGGCCACAGCATGGTGGTTGAAACATTGGTTCTAGTTACTAAGACACCGCATGACCTGGAAAAATGCAAAAATCATCACCCTAGCTGCAGAAGCCCAAGAGAATTGTCTGAGCCTCCCTAGTTGGATCTGTTTTAAGCTCTGAAATATGTAGTTACAATCATCAATTTTAGGGATCACTAAAACCAAGATTTCAAAGGCAGTCTTTAAATTTCAGTGGTATAGTTTCAAAATCATATTTGGCTACAGTTATTTATTTAACAGTTTTTTTACACTGCTTTGTCATTTCAGTCAAAGCAGTTTATATTGTAACAAATCTGGTAATATACATTTAACAGGAACATTGATAACTTGGATTTTTTCTGAGGCAAATGTAAGGTTAAGTTACTTGCACAGAGCATGCTATTGGAAACTGAGCCCTGGTTGCTTGGTTCCCAAGTCAGTGCTGTAACCATTTCAGGAGTGGCTTGCTCTTTTTCAGCTTTAGCTTGAGTTTGCATGCTAGTAGCTGGTGATTTATATCATAGTCCACTCTAGGTTTTGTCTTTGTTGATGTTATTGAGCTTTTCCATCATTGACTTCCACAGGTGTAGATAGTTCAATTTTGGCACAATCCATTGGGCAAATTACATGTGTAGCCACTGCTTGTGTTGCTGGAATAAGATGTTTGAGTTGAATAGATTGTTGGTCTTGCAGAATTCTTATCAGCCTTTCTCCGACTTCAGTTCTGTTGTCAAGCCCATATTTTCCAACCACTTTGTCTTCTTTTTTCCCAACTTTTGTGTTCCAGTCACCCAGGGCTATCAGTTTATCTTGTTTGCATGTTCTGTCGATTTCAGCTTGTACTTATTCATAGAACTATATCTCTTGTTAGTACATATACCTGAATAATAGTTATTTTGATGGGCATTCTTTGCAGTTGAATAGAAATTAAGTGTTCACTGCATTGTATTTTATTATAGTTCTTGCAATTTTTTTTCTTAATTATAAATACAACACCGTTCCTTCTGTCTTTAATTTCTGCAGTATACCTTGTGATCATTAGATTTAAAGTGCTCAATGCCAATCTATTTCAGTTCACTGATACCCAACAGATCAAGATGGGCATGTTCCATTTCGTTCTTGAACACTTCTAGCTTGGTTCATGCTTCATATGTTCCATGTTCTAATATGTAAGACATCTTTGCAGTTTCATAAGTGGTTACATCAGCGGTGAGACATCCTGAGGGCTTTGTTCTAGCAACATTATAAATGCTATCTTTATTCTGAAGAGCATTCAACTCTTCACCAGTAGCCTGTTGAGTGCCCTCCAAACGGGAGGGGGGGTGGCGCTCATCTTCCAGCACTATATTACAATTTGGTTTGATGTGATGATCCTTTGGGTTTTCATGGCTAGCTACAGAAGTAGATGTCCAGGCCTTTCTTCCACGCAGGCAATGTCAATGTTATTGCTGTTTTAACAGAAACTGATCCTCCGCTATCAAAATCGTCCCATACTGCTGCTGCCCAGATCGGTGGTTTGTCTCACTCTGGCACCTCAGCAGAGATATGTCTATCTTGGGAGACCATGCCCGTAATTAAGCTACTGATAGCATAGCACTCAGAATCACCAATGCTGTACATGCAAACCCTTACAGCACAAGAAGCCACAAACAAGCAAATTAATGACTATATAAGGACTTAAAAATAATCCATGGCACATTTATGTATTAATTTTGGCCATATAAATCAGTCCATGGCCAAAATGTTTTCCATCCAAAACAAGGCAGAGGTTGGGGTGGGCTGAGGGGGGTGAGTTAGCAAAATTTGTACAGACAGTGACAAAATTCAGCTACTATGCATATGCCTTAACTGACTCGGAATGCAGAAATGACAGGAAAATTTTACATAGATAAAGCATATAAAGATATGCCAATATTTTTGCATTCAGGGCTGAATATATAGCCTGACTGAAAATTCACATAAAGGAAAAGAGATAAATTATTCATATCGCTTTATGCATTTTGCTGGCTGGCTGAATATTGATCACTAAGGGTTTTGTCCTTCTTAAAGAATTCTAAAAAAAATGTCCCCAATCGCAATTATTTTATCATAGAATACTTTCATGAACCAATTGGATGGTTGGCCAAGTAAAGCAGGATGGTAGCTGGGAAGATGTCAATATAGCAGAAATTTAAACCTACATCCACTATTTTATTTCAACTGGCTCTTGCACTGTAGAGGACATGATCATGTCTGCCAACAAGACTGCTAAAACTGATGCATTTTCTGGCACAACTCAGAGAGTAAAATGTTCTAAATCAGAGCTCCTGTATCTCTCAAGGATGGTGCTTGCAAAGAGAAAGGCAATATCCCTTTCTTCAGTCTTGCAAGTATTGCATAAAATTATGGATTTCCTTCACAAGAATTCAAAATAGAGATAGCTAAAATCAAAGAACATCTGGTGCAGTCTCAGAAGTATATTATGAGATGCAGTCCTAAAATGTTAGGACTGCAAGAGGAAGTCAGCAAGCTTTTCAATAAAGCAAGCTAAAAAAAAATCGAGAGATACCGGATAGAAACTATGAGGATAATAATAATCCTAGCAAATGTAAGAATGTGAGAATTTTAGGTATGCTCAAAGACTCGAAGGGCATGGACTCAAGTACTTTTTTTGAAAATATGCTTCCAAAGATCCTGGGTATCACATTTGCCAAGGATTTTGGGGCTGAGAATGCTTATTGACTACCTTCCCACAAGGTGCAAGGAGCGAAATAGCCTTTGCATATTACAAATAGTCCAGATCTTGTAGCCCACAAAGCTTAAATACTCAATACAGTTACAGTTATGATCTTTCTGGGGGCAATTTCTCCAAATAGCTGAGTTTTGCACATACCATGTTAGTCATGAACCTCACTTCTAAGCCAGGGTATGTGGAGTATGATCTTAGTCTCTCAAATTTACTGCTAAAGCTTGGTGTAGTACTTGCATCATGCCAAAGAGAGCCTCCCTCTGGAGTTCGTAAGATGTTATGTGTATGGGTAATTTATCAAGGTGTGCTTGGAAATTCCTCTTAATTAGTTAGGCCTGTGGCACCCAACATGATGGGAAATAATTCTGTCACATTTTCTTGGTCTCTGACTGCATTTCTTTGTACTTAAAGATTTTCTCCCTCTCAATGCGATTTACAGAGTAGTCGGTTGGATCTAACACATCTATCATCAATGATGTTCTGGTATTTTTCTCCTTTACTGCTATATCCGGCTTCCTCATATCCAGATCTTTATTGTTTAGAATGGGAATATTCCAAGTGATCTTCATTCTTTGTAATCCTTTTAGGGTCATGATCTCAGTGCTTTTTAGGCACAGTGATGTAGTGTTTACAGAATTTCCATTGGATGTGGCATGCTACTTTATTATGCCTTTCTATATAGAGATTTTCTGCCATCAGACCTTTACAGCCAGCTATGAGGTGAGTCACTGTTTCCAGCTCTTTCTCACATAATCAACATATGTCTGTTTTGCCAGTTTTTTCAATGCTCACTGTAAACGATCTTGTCTGTGAGCCACTGTCCTGGACAGCAGCTATCAACCTCTCATTCTTCAGTTCACCTCTCCTTAACCATTCATCTGTCTGTTCTTGATCAACAAAGTGTTCCTGGAGTAACACTTTGTATTTCCCACTGTATTATGATTATGACAACTGGAAAAATCAATAAGTTCTTCATTGATGGAGAAGAAATTGAAATAGTTGACAGCTTTAACTTATTTGGATCAACAATCAATAAAGAAAGGACTAGCAGTCAAGAAATCTGATGACATATTGCTCATGGTAGAATGGCTTAGAAGGACCTAGACAAGATCCTCAAGAGCAGAGATGTCTCTTTCCATATAAGGATTCGACTTGTCCAGGCCATGGTATTTTAATAACGTCATATGGATGTGAAAGTTGGACAGTGAAAAAGATAGACAGGAAGAAAATCGATGCCTTTGAATTATGGTGTTGGCGAGGAATATTGTGTATACTGTGGACTGCCCAAAGAATAAACCAGTCAGTACTAGAGGAGATCAACCCTAAGCTTTTTTTAGAAGCTCAGATGCAAGACTTTGCCTTTCATACTTTGGACATATCATGCAAAGAGAGAGATCATTGGAGAAAGACATAATGTTTGGCAAGGTAGAAAGTCACCATACAAGAGGAAGGCCGGCATTGAGATGGATCTATACAATAATAGCAGCTATGGATACTACTCTATCAACAATGAGCTGCTTGGCTGAAGACCGAACAAAGTTTAGGTCAACTGTCCAGAGGGTTACCAGGAGTTGACACCGACTCGACAACACTTAACATAACATAACATCTCCCCTCAGCCATCTCTTTTCCAAGTTGAAAAGTCCTAACCTTTTAAGCCTTTCCTCAAAGGAGTATTCTTCCATCCCCTTTACCATTTTGGTGGCTCTTCTCTGTACTTATCCTAGTTCAGCTATATCCTTTTTAAGATATGGTGACCAGAATGCACACAATATTCAAGGTGCGTTCGTACCATGGAATGATAGATGCATTATAATATCCATAGTTTTATTCTCCATTCCTTTTCTTATGATTCCTAGCATTCTATTTGCTTTCTTCACCACCACTGCACACTGGGTGGAGGGTTTCAACATATTATCCATGATGACATCTAAATATTTTCCCTGGGTGGTGGTTCCTAATGTGGAACCTTCCATCGTGTAACCATAGTTTGGGTTGTTCTTTCCCAGAGGGATAACTTGCACTTGTCCACATTAAATTTCATCTGCCATTTGGATGTTCAGTCTTCCAATTTATCAATGTCCTTTTGCAATTTTTCACCATCTTCTTGTGTTTTAACAACTTTGATTAATTTTGTGTGCAGTTCTGGGTGTCAAGATTGCCGATGGATAAATTGGAAAAACTCAGACAGGCCATTGAGGGGATAAGTAGAGCGAAAAAAGCAATACTGGAACCTCTTCAGTCCCCTGTTAAGTTTGCTGTATTTTGCTTCAAGGGTGATCCCTATGGGGAGGGTGTTCTGCAGGGTATTTGGCTATGGCTTCTAGGAGAATCAGACAATGACATCGTCATGTTAGAGTCAGTAATGCCATCAGGGAGGATCTTAGAATATGGGATATATTTCTGCAGTCCTTTAATGGTCTGGTATTCTGGCAGGACCTTCCAGTATCTAGCAAGGAGATGGAGCTTTGCACAGAGGAAAAGGTTTTGTCATTTACTTTAGAGGCACATGGTGCACAGAACCCTGACCCATGGAGTGGCATACTCTAGGGTCTACAAAATACATCACCTTTCTTGAACTCTTCTATATCATGAGGCAATATTCATTTGGGGCTCACAATTGGCCAACAGGGCAATAACCTTCTGAACCGACAACATGGGGGTGGTGCAGGCCATAAACTGGATGCATGCCAGAATGCCAGGCATTATTGTGCTCCTGCGGGAGATTGTATTATGCTGTCTGATCCATAATATAACCTTTAGGGCTACCCATATGTCAGGATTCTTCCAAATAAATAACTGATTCACTTTCTCATTTTAAGATGTCTATCATCAGATCCATCGCTCCAGGGGCAGATATAGAGAAGACACACGTTCCCACAGCAGTTTCAAATGTTGGCCCACTGAAGTTTGGAGCCTGATGATGAGTTCTCTAATTGAGAACATTAGAAGAAAATATTGGAAAGACTGGGAAAGTTTTCAAGAATATTGTACAGGGAAAGCCATCAGTAACAGAGCATGGTTTAACAAAGATACCATGGTGCAATTTATTATGAGATGCAAGGCCTAGGGCATGTATAGATCAATAGTGCTGACGCAATTGGCCAGCACTGGGTTTTTTGCTAAGGCTTTAGGAAGGAGGAATCCGGTCAAAAATTTCATCATTAGCACAATGATGAAGGTTTGGGAGGTCCTGGCCAAGCAGCCTCCCGATTAGAGATGACCCATTACTCACGAGTGCTTGAGGTTGTTATTAGGTGTCACAGAAAAGATATGTTATAATGCATATGAAACTTGCTTTTTTAAATGTGCCTTTACAATTGCATTCTTTGGTGCCTTGAGGGTAGGGGAACTTGTGGCCACATCTAAATGCCCTCATAGCATCTCTGGCCTCCATGAGGAAGAATTTCCATATGCAATAACTACCTAGTAATATATATTCACAGATACAAAACCGATCCCATGGACAAGGGGTCAAGTATAACTTTGGCCCCACTATTTTTATTTATTTATTTATTTACATTCTCTTATATACCGTGCTATTCTGCATCAGTGCGGTTTACATTGAACAAACTGAAATTACATTGAACAGGGCATTATAACTTGGAGATAACTGTTTTACAGGGAACATGGGCTATGGAGGGTTAAGTGGCTTGCCCAAGACCACAAGGAGCACCTGTGGGACTAGAAACCCCAGTCCTTCCGGCCCAAGGTTGCTGTCCTCTAGTGGGATTTGAACCCCCGACCTTCTGGCCTGAAGTACCTTGCCCCAACCCCTCTTGCCCGGTACAGAATTTTAAGGAATATATGCTAATCCATCTGCAGGGATTCCCCCTACTACTGATCCATGTGGATGGCACCCCCTTATCATATTTCCAATTCGCTAGAATAATGAAGCTGGGTCTTTCCAATTTGGGCCTCAATGAGAGTCATTATGAAACATATTCTTTTAGGATTAGAGTAGCCACCACTGCAATGATGATTGGCCTGACACAGGAGTAGACTACGTCTTTGGGCAGGTGTCTCTCTAACTGATACAGGTTATACATTGGGCCTGAGCATAGGGTATGACCTCCTCACACACATATGCTCACCCACACCTGTCCATTCCACGATTGTATACTGAGTATTCCAATGACTAACATATAACAATTTTTTCTGCCTTAAATATCCCCTGAGACCCCCTGGAAGTATGGATATGCAAAAACTCATACATGCATTAGGCACAGAGAATAACACTGGATAGACCACAGAGTCACAATTTGGGGCTGTCCAGGGTTGAGGTTTCTGTGGTATGGATGAGTATATGAGGTATGAGGTGGGACCCAGCTAGTGCCAACATTGACACAGAAAGGAAAGCCCCCTCCCCCCATGGATCCTCATCATACACCTGGGAGGCAATGATTTGGCATTCATGTGTAGTGTTGAGCTGACAAAGAAAATTCAAAAGGATTTCCTAGCACTGGCGGAGGTATTCCCCAACACGCACCTTGTATGGCCCTACATCATACCGAGAAGGATTTGGAAGGGTGAGAAGTTGCACCAGGCCATAGAGAAAACCAGGAAAAAGATGAACAAATGGATGTACAGGTTTATGGAATTCATCGGGGGACACCGTATAACACAGAAGCTTATTACTGATAGTTGCCAGAGAATGTACTGTGCAGATGCATACATTTGTCCGAGATAGGTGTGGATGTCTTCCTCTGCACGGTATAAGATCTTATCGAGATCCTGTTGGTCAAGGATGGCCGCAGCTGAGGAATGAAGGGAGCCCGCGACAAGTGAGGGTTCGCTGTCAACGGCTGTGGCAGGCATTGGTAGCTAAAGACCGAGCACATAGCTTAGGCTTAAGTGAGGGGTGGGTGTGACCTTAAAACAATTGTCCTCCACCATCTGAGCAATCAAATTTGCAGCAAGGCTATTATACCCCATACACCCCACACCTGCTTTGATGGTGGTAGGGGAGGGGTAAGTACCTTGCTATAATCCTGATCTTTAACAGGCCAGGTTCGCAATCAATATTTGGCTAAGTAGAGGTTGCTGCTAACTTCAGTGGTAGGGGTGGAGGGAGTGGTGCTTCAACTGCAACTCCCCCCTTTTAAATATACTCTGCTATACATGATGTAGGTTGGCAGGTAGAGCTTCTGTGGCCCAGCTCATTTGTGAGCACGATGTATGGCTTGGGAGACCAGACAAGCTAGAGTTAATGGTTAGAAGTACATTTGTTGGTTAGACATATTGTACTTGTGATGTTTTATTTTCATTGGTTTTGAATGCTATGCTGTGTCCTTGGAGTGGAGGAGTGGCCTAGTGGTTAGAGCACTGGCTTGATAATCAATAGACCAGCGTTTCATTCCCACTGGCAATCCTTGTGGTCTTGAGCAACTCACTTAACCCTCCATTGCCTTGGAAGAAAGGCCTAACTTGACAATCTACTTCTGGTCACACTGCCAAGTAAACTCTGGAGCTGCTGGATCTCCTGGAGTCAGCACTGTCTCAAAGACACACATTGCATTTGCCTCAGCTATATAATAGATTCCACTCTTCAGTTAGAGAAGATTGTGTGTGGTGTCTTTTTGTTCAGTCACTGAGTAATGCAGTGAGTGGGTGGTAAACAGCGGGGCAAAAGGGGAGGGAAGGGGTAGAGGGACGATGGGGGTTTGGAAAGGAGGGTAGAGGATGGCATGAGGGGCACACTACCACCTGTCTGGTTTGTGTCATGGTATTGTTTCTGTTCATGGTCTCACAATATCATCTTTATTACATTATTCAAACCTCAAATTTTGTATAATGGCCAATACAAAGCTTGCAGGCATCTTTTTATTACAGTATTTTAATAATGAAAATATGGAGTATTGTCAAGGTCTCTGGGATGTATATTTTTTCATGTAATTTCCTGGCACAAATGAGACATCTCCAGAATTACAGGGTGCCTTAGGTCTTAAATGTAATGCAGTGCAAGTTCAATACAGGAACAGAAAGAATTTTCCCTGTAGCAACCCTATCATTTCCCTGTTGTCCAAGTTAGGTAATATAAACTAACCTTTGGGGAATCTTTCCGCCTTACAGTCTCAATTGCTTTTCTTTATTTTTTGCTAGACTAGCAAACCTGCCCTTTAACTTCTTGATACTTCCTGAAGCTAAAGCGAGCAGGCACTTTCACAAGTCAGCTTTAGTTTTTGTATGATGTTGCAATGAAACCCTGGGAAATACAAAAGAGCAATTTGCTGGATTAATAACAACTGAGAATTAATTTAATGATTGCAATTATCATAGCAGTTTTGACAGGCAACAAGCATTCTACTGTGTAAATTAAAAGTTTGCAAATTGCCCATCCTGTATGGTGGTAGAAGAAGCATAATGAAGCAATGTGCATACAGTAATTTTACCCACATTTGGGGAAGGGGTTGCATTCCCGAGAATGGGAATGGGGCAGAGACTGAAACAGCATTCATTTTTTTTATCTTAAGAGAAAGTTTTCTCTTTCATATGTACAATCCATGGCGCCTTGTGCCATGCCTTACATGTGCAAAAGGCGGACATGTTTTGCTCTGTATTCAGAGAAAGACGTGCAGGGCCGAGAAAAACGCACAACCATGCATTCCGTGCATGTGTGAAACGATGTACACTCACAGACGGAATACAGAGCAAAACATGTCCGCCTTTTGCACATGTAAGGCATGGCACAAGGCGCCATGGATTGTACATATGAAAGAGAAAACGTGCACCCCTGCAATCCGTGCACATCTCTGTGCAAAACATGTACACTGCCCATGTCACTCAGAAGCACGATTCCATCACCGCTGCCCATGTGCAAATGTCGATGTCCCGTTCACATATAAGTCCGAAAAAATGCCCACCTGAACTGTGCCATTTGCGTGTAAGTCTGAAAATGGGCCCAAGTGCGACAGGAAACAGAATGCAGTGATGACCCCCACCGCAGCAAGTCCCATACAACATGCCAGTTGAACTTCTCAGAGGCAGAGACCCGCCTGCTCTGCAGACTAGTAATTGAAAATGAGGAAGCCCTTATCCCCATGGGGCACAGATGACCAACCCTAGCTGCAGAATGCAGGGGCTGGGAATGCATCAGGACCACCCTAGCGCAGTAAGTAGGTCAATGCAGGAAGGCATGTGAGTGACATAGAGAGGCAGGAAAGGGGGAGGAGGCAGGACGAATGCATGTGGAGAGACAAGAACAGTGTACAGATCCAGGAGAGCAGCCCCAAAGCAGAAGGCCAAAATGAGCAAGGGTCAGCTGAACCCAGAGAGTGCACATACAGTGACACCACACCACCAAATGTCTGCATACACACAACAGGGCCCACAACAGGAAACTTGCAAACAGAAACACACTGCTCAAGATAATAGCAGGGAGGCAGTACAGGCACAAAGGACAGAGGAGCCAACTGAGAAACAGGCACACACACACACACACACACACACACTGTGTAATGTACAAAGTGGAGCAATCCCTGAGAAGCAGAAACAGAAAGGAAACAGAAACAACACATCAACCATACCACATATGTGTAACAGTGCAGCAAACATGGCCAGATCATGTAAGTCAAATCATTCTACAGAGCCACACAAACATTGTAACACAATATCGATATCCACGACCACCCCAAACAGAGGTAAAACTACGCATGAATGAGTACAGTCAAATGCAAACAGTCCATGAATCTACAATATCTAGACCCACCAGGGTGAGGAACAAACTCCTACACCTGATATGTCCAGCACAATCATAATGCAACAGTAAGGAAGCAACCAATCTGCCCATAGAATACCCACTGTATCTGATATGCAAACCAGCAATCAAAATGTACCCATATAATGCCCACCCCAAAGGCAGCAATCCATGGTGCAGCATTGAAACATGATAATGCACAGCCAACACAACAAGGGGAGCAAGTGGGAACTGAATCCCAAGCCCCTGGTTCCACAAGACAGTACCCAAAACACCACAACACACCTCCCCACCAACTCAAACAGACATAGAAAAAGGCAGAGAGCCTGTGATATGGGGCCAAGTAGCATGAAACCCTGCCATGCAAACAGAAAGATGTGCTGACCTGTGGGACAGTGCACTGAAAGAACCCACAGATAAAGCCACAGAAACCCAGAGCAAAGAAGATATGGGAGGCACACCAGCAGCCCATGTAAAGCAAAAGGAGCAGGTAGGAATTGAACCCCAGCCCTTAGCTCCCAAGCCAGTGCCTAAACCACCACCAGGCTTGAAGAGAACTTGCACAGGAAAGTACAGACAGGAGCACAATTGGAACTGTGCACAGCTGTAATGTGCCCTGAAACCTAGACACAACTATGCCACAGATAATGGACAAGACACAGCCAGGTCCCAAACCATCATGCAAGGCCCACAATGTGCACCATAGAGCAGGCAGCAAATACAACTGGTCACCCGAACAATGTTACTTGCAGAACATCTGGGCAGTGGACCACTGTCCCATGGCCCCCTCAGCCCATGCCCCAGTCAGTCAGCAATGCAGGCACACAGGACAGAGGAGGCCTGGGGAGCAGGGCAAGCTGCAGTCTGAGGTGAGATAGCTCTGGAGATGTGCCAGCATGATGAGATTGGGTTCAGTGTACACAGGTGGTGGGATGGCAAGTGGGCAGCTGCAGGAACAGACCTGGGAGGGAAGAATAAATGTGCATATGTAAGGTACCACCCTTTTGATTCCACAGACACTTCCACATCCTGAGGGAAACAGAGGCCTATCGGGTGTATTTCTGGTTTGCATGCAGCTACAGATGTTCAAACAACTCTGGCAGCAGCTGCAGCAGGAGTGTGCATCTATGGCACAAGAAATGAGCCATGACATGCAACATGCCACAGGACCAGTGTGGCCAGGAAATGCAAGGACAACAGCAGACAGAGGATAGGGCAGTGTATGACAATGGGGACATGACAGCCAGATACCCCCACCCATTGTAGCTGATACCCATCTCTCTGAATCCCACACACAGCCATCCCATTCAAGGAATCACCCCCTCTGTGAGTGGCCTATGTGACAGGGGCCCTGATATGGCACTGTGCAAAGAGGCACCATCTGAGGAGGCACAAGGTGCCACTCCTCAGCATGGTGAGGGCACCAAGAGTGCTGTGGGGCAGGTCCCTTCAGCAGTGACAGGGCCCCTTGACCTCATTGCACAGCACCTACGTGGCATCCAGGGAGACCTCCAAGCCCTCACCTAGGTGGTGCATAGGCCCCCTGAGGCACTCACATCCCCACCCAGGCCACTGAGTGGTAGGGGCAGGCAAAAGTAGGTACCACTGAATGGGCGGGCATGGTTACTGAAAATGCAAGTTTGTAAAAAGCAATGCTGATGTGCCAACAATAAAGACTGTTTACTGTTCAACAGCTTGTCCGCACTGGGGGCCACAGGGAGCATGGCGACATGCAGGGAGCAATGCTGCAGTTGGGCAGGGCATACACAGCCATATGCTGGAGAGGACATGTCCCCATGCAGGCACAAGGCATGTGGAGCACTGGCAGGTGCACCGTCACTGAATCAGCACTTCAGATAGGGACCATGATCCAACATAGTAGGCGAATAGAGGTGACTCGGCATGCCAGGGTACATCCCCCCCTGCACACACTGGAGCCTGTCTGTCTGCTGATGGCCCGGGGGGGGGGGGCTTGGATGCCCACCTGGCTGGGGTAGGGAGACAGGGGATATAACTGGGGGGACAGGGGATATAGTTGGGGTGGAACAAATGTACCCATGCACCATACGAGCTGGGGCTGCAGCAGGGTGTGGCTGCTGTGGGCTGGGGCTGGACAATGCACACATACTGGAGGCATGTGGGGTGAGGGGACATAATGCCTGTGTGGGAGGGGAGGAGGTCACATGCCTGACTGTGTCGGGGTACTTGCATGGGGATAGAGGGCATGCCCTGCAAGGGGAAACATGGCTGGCAGAGTGCAGGTGGGGTGATGTACATTTGGGGATACAAAGCATGCAATAGCAGATGTGGGGGATGAGGTTATAGCTGGCAGGGGCTGTAATGGCACTTTGGACAGCGGACAATGGCAAGTGTGTATAGGGTCTACTCATGGATGCCCAGCCCCATCCCCCCCTCCCAGTAAGATCAACTTACTTCACACAAAGTACGTCTTCAGGTAGGTCTGCCATGTTGCCACACCCCGTTGGTAGGGAGGACCATGCTCTGGCTGGGGGCCACCATGTCATCCACCTTATCCTTGGGTTCTACATCTGCTGCATCAGACATAGACTGCCTCCAGTGCAGTACATAGTTGTACAGTATGCAGCAGGCCAGTAATATCCTGCATAATTTGGATGGCTCATATGGTAGCTCGCCACCTGATCTGTCCAGGCACTGGAAGTAGCTCTTTAGTAGCTCAAATGTCCGCTCAATAATGGAGTAGATCTACTGGTGTGACTGGTTGTACCTCTGCTCCTCAGATATGCACGGGCATCAGCCAGTCACGGAGCAGGTATCCCCTGTTACCTGCAGAGAATGGAGGTGACATTGATGACAATGTGCTGCACTGTGGCAAACTTCATGGGCAACGGCCTACCCGTGCATCACATGCTATCCCAACATATCCAACATTCATGTGTGTCAATGCCTCGTTGGAGTCGGGAGTGGTACCAAAGGACTGGAGAGAGGCTCATGTGGTGCCTTTACACAAAAGCGGAAGTAAGGATGTGGTTGAAAACTACAGGCCAGTTAGTTTAACTTCGGTGGTGAGTAAATTATTGGAAACGCTGCTGAAAGAGAAAATAGTGAGGTTTCTGGAGTCCAGCGGATTACAGGATCCGAGGCAGCATGGATTCACCAGAGGCAGGTCTTGTCAGACAAATCTGATTGATTTCTTTGACTGGGTGACCAGGGAGTTGGACTGAGGGAGAGCTCTAGATGTGGTATATTTAGATTTCAGTAAAGCCTTTGACACTGTTCCTCACAGGCGACTTATAAACAAACTGAGCACCCTAGGGATGGACCCTAAAGTTACTGCTTGGGTTAGAAATTGGTTGGGTGGGAGGCGACAAAGAGTACAAGTAAATGGAGCTCACTCTGAGGAGAAGGATGTTACCAGCGGTGGTGTGCCGCAGGGATCTGTCCTTGGTCCGATTCTTTTTAACATCTTTGTTAGTGATATAGCGGAAGGGCTGTTGGGTAAGGTTTGCCTCTTTGCAGATGATACCAAAATATGCAATAGAGTAGACACCCATGAAGGTGTAGATAACATGAGGAGGGATCTAGCTAAGCTTGAAGAATGGTCTAGAATTTGGCAGCTGGGATTTAATGTTAAAAAAATGTAAGGTCATGCATTTGGGCTGCAGCAATCCAAGGGAGCAATACAGTATAGAAGGTGAAGTACTTTTGTCCACTAAAGAAGAGCGGGACCTAGGCGTGGTTGTGTCTGATGATCTTAAAGTAGCTAAACAGGTAGAAAAGGCGACGGCAAAAGCTAGAAGGATGCTTGGATGCATATGGAGAGGAATGGCTAGCAGAAAAAAGGAGGTGATAATGCCTCTGTATAAGTCTTTGGTGCGACCTCATTTGGAGTATGGTGTGCAATTCTGGAGACCGCACCTTCAAAAGGATGTGAACAGGATGGAGTCGGTGCAGAGGGTGGCTACTAAAATGATTAGTGGGCTTCATTATAAAGCATATGAGAACAGACTTAAGGATCTTAATATGTACACCTTAGAGGAAAGGCGGGATAGAGGTGATATGATTGAGATGTTTAAATACCTCCGTGGCATAAATGTTCAGGGAGAGAGCCTCTTTCAATTGAAAGCAAGTTCTGCTACAAGGGGACATGGGATGAAGGTGAAGGGAGATAGATTCAGGAGTGATATGCGGAAATATTTCTTTACAGAAAGAGTAGTGGATCCATGGAATAGTCTCCCAGTGGAGGTGGTAGAGATGAGGACAGTAACTGAATTCAAAAAAGCATGGGACCAACACAGAGGATCTCTAAAGGTAAAAAGTGGACTGTTGTAGTTGTTGTTATGGAAGGACAGACTAAATAGGCCATGTGGTCTTTTTCTGTCATCATGTTTCTATGTTTCTATGTTTCTATCACCTCTCCTCTTGATCCCTGCCCGATCAGCTGGATAAAGGTGACAAAACAGTAGCTAAGCTCAGCACTCACCAACATCACTAGTGAATCTTTCAAGCAAAGTCAGATGCCCACTTGCCTCAAAACATCCATCATCCACCCGACGCTCAAGAAACTGGAACTTGACCTACTGGATCCCACCTCATTCAGACCAGTAGCGAGCCTCGCATTCACCGCGAAAGTCATAGAGAAGACAGTGCAACAGCAACTTCAGGACCACTTGGACAAGATCAACCTATTTGATCCACAGTAACATGGGTTCCGACCCTCACACGAGGTCGAGACTCTCATGGTATCATTGTTAGTGATATAGCAGAAGGGCTGTCGGGTAAGGTTTGCCTCTTTGCAGATGATACCAAAATCTGCCATAGAGTAGACACCCAGGAAGGTGTAGATAACATGAGGAGGGATCTAGCTAAGCTTGAAGAATGGTCTAGAATTTGGCAGCTAGGATTTAATGTTAAAAAATGTAAGGTCATGCATTTGGGCTGCAGCAATCCAAGGGAGCAATATAGTATAGGAGGTGAAGTACTTTTGTCCACAAAAGAAGAGCAGGACCTAGGCGTGGTTGTGTCTGATGATCTTAAAATGGCTAAACAGGTAGAAAAGGCTACAGCAAAAGCTAGAAGGATGCTTGGGTGCATACGGAGAGGAATGGCTAGGAGAAAAAAAGGAGGTGATAGTGCCTCTGTATAAGTGTTTGGTGCGACCTCATTTGGAATATAGTGTGCAATTCTGGAGACCACACCTTCAAAAGGATATAATCAAGATGGAGTCAGTACAGAGGGTGGCTACTAAAATGGTTAGTGGTCTTCATTATAAAACATATGAGGACAGACTTAAGGATCTTAATATGTACACCTTAGAGGAAAGGCGGGATAGAGGTGATATGATTGAGACGTTTAAATACCTCCTTGGCATAAATGCACAGAGGGAGAGCCTCTTTTGATTGAAAGCAAGTTCTGCTATGAGGGGACATGGGATGAGGGTGAAAGGGGATAGATTCAGGAGTGATATGCGGAAATATTTCTTTACGGATCCGTGGAATAGTCTCCCTGTGGAGGTGGTAGAGATGAGGACAGTATTTGAATTCAAAATAGCATGGGACAAACACAGAGGATCTCTAAAGGAAAAAAGGGGACTGTTGTAGCGGTTGATATGGAAAGACAGACTAGATAGGCCATGTGGTCTTTTTATGTCGTCATTTTTCTATGTTTTTATGTTTCTATGTAACAGTGCCATGCAGCACCCTCCTATGCTTGGTGCTGGACCATCGCTGATGTACAACCACCCCTGTATGTCCCCATCTATAGTGGTGGCCCAGCCCCTAACATACCCATGTGTGGAATGTGCTCTGCCACCCTCCTGTGCCCATGTGGTGGTAGGAACACCAGTGGATCCTCTTGCCATGGTCGTACAACTTACTGCAGTGGTGTGGTAGCTTGCTGGGCATGGCCTGCCTGCATGCACATGGCAAAACATGCCCCTGTGCCACAGAGAGATCCTCAGGCTTTTGTGTAAGATGCTGGCCTGTGTCAACCACTAGTGATTGCACTACCCTTGAAAGGCGCATAGATCCCTGACTGGGCCAGGATGTAAGCATCGTGGCATGACCCAGGGTAGCATGCCATGACATCCATGATCCCCATCTGGGTGCTGCAGATGACCTGCATGTTCAGTGAGTGGAAGGACTTCCTGTTCCTGTATGCTGCCACGTGCAGTTGCAATGGGCAGAGGGCCACATATGTGCACTCAGTGGCCCTCAGGATGGATGGGAACCCTACAATCTCATTGAACTGCAGCATGAGCTGCTGCTGCTGTGGGGTACATGGGAATGAATGTACTGCGCCGCATGTTCCACAAAGGCATCCAGGAACTGACTGATGCTGCATGAGACAGCTGCCCTGCCACCACTGACTGGAAGGTGCCTGTCCCCGGACTTCTCTAAGATAGCAGACTGCCTTACCCAAATGGCGAAGTGGTGCCAAAACTACAATCTAGCTATAAACTTCAACAAGACTGAAGCTTTAATCATCACTCGAAACCAAAGCTTCACACACCCACCAAACATAAAGATACAAAGCACCACGATACCGATAAGATCAGAGGTGAGATACCTTGGGGTTACTCTGGACAGTAAACTCAACCTCAAACCACACATAGACAAAACAATCCAAAAAGCATATTACAGGATGCGAATCATCAGGAGACTGAAACCACTCCTCGCTCCAGAGCACTTCCGTACAGTCTGTCAAGCACTGATAACCCCAATACTGGACTTCTGCAATCCGATATACCTCGGACTACCAAAACAAGCTCTCAAACCACTACAGCTGGCACAAAACACTGCAGCTCGAATCATATCCGGAGCCCGCAAGGCAGGAGCACATCACACCTACACTAAAGGACTTACACTGGCTCCCAATCATTGCTCGCATCAGATACAAGACTATCATAAACCTATTTAAGATAAAAGAACACACATCAGCCAACAGCCTCCACCTGCTCATACAACCGGAAACCAGCGCACGTCCCAGAAGAAGTCAAACACGCAACCGAGTCAGCACCCCAAATGAGTACAAGCACACACGCAAGGACACAACAGACAGAGCTCTCTCCATGGCTGCTCCAACAATATGGAACAATCTACCGGACGATCTAAGGGCAACTCCAGACCTCAAAGACTTCAGAAAACAACTGAAAACCATGCTGTTCATAGAGCACTATGGTCACATCACATAACCTAAGAGAATGGATAACAGCACTCCAATCCTCCCAAACAACTGAATATATAAAATATGATTCTAGCACCACTGTAAATAGCCCACCCTGTATATAGCTCAAACAAATCAAGCACCCAACACATCCCTCACACAACTAAGTTTTATCCTCACTGCATGTACAACACACACACTTTACCTGATTGCTTGCTGTGATACCACCTTGATTATTAAGATAAGGCGGTTTAGAAATACTGTTAAATAAAAAATAAATAAATAAATAGTGCCATGAGCACCTTCATGTGGACAGGCACCGTGTTCTGTCTGTGCACTTGTGGTGCCAGGTGTGGCCCCAGCTGCTGACACAGGTCGTGGATGGCTGTGCAATCGAATCAGTAGCAGGTTATATACAGCTCATCGCTGATGTCCAGGTACTGGGCTTACAGCCTGGGGCCCCCAGGCTGTGTGCCCCTCCGGCATTCATGGTCAGCAATCATCAGCATAGCAGTGGCGAACAAGAGTGGTCCCTCATGTAACATCCTCGGACACTACACAGAGGCCCAAAACCCCTGTGGGGGAATGAGACAGGTCAGTGTGTGTATATGGGACCCTGGGTATCTGCCACATATGGTACTCCCCAATGTGCCCAATGGGTTGAATGGAGGCAGAAGTTGTGGTCATCTGATGGCCCTCCTCCCCATGCACATGCTATGGGGCACCCATTTGGTGGTATGTTTGACAGGCACCGCTACACGGTTGCATATGTACCAGTGCACATACTCATTTGGTTTTGGTGAACCCCCATTTGTGCACTGCAAGGTATTCCATCCGTTGCAAGCATAGCATTGGGTGTGGGTATGCGAGTGCCGGTAACATCGCACTGCCATGCATGTGCCAGCAGTGTCTACCTCTATGTACCTCCTGTTGCCATGGTAGGGTTACATGTGTCACTACCTCCTGTGCATGGCCTGTATGGTTGGAGGGGGCAGTCTGCAAAATTCCATGCCTCTCCAATCACATTCCTACAAATGTGTCATACTGTACATGTACCTGGGACATTGCAGGTCTGCAGATGTATCTGTTCCCCAGACCATGACACGTGGCCTGAGAAGGGTGTGCTTGGGACATCGCACCTACATTCACGGATAATGTAGCGTGAATATTAGGAGCTGTACAGTAACCTGTGTGCACGGACCTGATAGGGTAATGTGAAGGTTAGCAGGTATCAGGGCTGGCCCATAAAACAGTCCCTGCTGGTAATTCCTCTGTATGTGTCCCAGCATCCTTCTGGCTTTGGCCAAAGCCTTGTCACATTTTTTCACTACCTTGAGATTCTCAGACACTAGCACTCTGAGGTCCTTCTCCTGGTATGTGCACAGCAACCTCTTGCCCCCTATTGCATACATTTCTCTTGTATTTCTGCTTCCCAAGTGCATGACTGTGCACTTCTTCACATTAAATCTTAAATGCCAAGCATTAGACCATTCTTTCTGCTTTTATAGATCTTTCCTTGTGCTGTCCACTCCATCAGAGGAGTCCACTCTGTTGCAAACTTTCATGTCATCTGCAAAAAGGCACACTTTTCCGTTCAGTCCTTCAGCAATATTACTCACAAATATATTGAACAGTACTGGTCTCAAGACCAATCACTGGGGCACACCACTACTCACCTTCCTTTCTTCTGAGTGAGTTCCGTTTACCACCAACTTCTGTTGTCTGTCAGTCAACTGGTCCTCCTGGCCTAATTTATGGCCTTTCAGCCAATTTTGGTGCTGTGATTACCTCCTTGCCATTTTACTCCTCTCATAGTGCTTTCACCAATTTTGTTGCTTCTAATCCCTCTTCCAAATAGTCAATTTATCTTTGTAAGGTACTATTTGAAATTCCTTCATTATGCACATATCTACAAAGCAAAGTGTGATGCACAACTATGCCTTTTTATAGGATTGTTCAGGGAGGGATGATGTTGAGATTATTACAATTGAGTTTAACAATCTCAATCATTGTGGGGAAGGTGTGCTATTTGCAAGGGAGCACAAGGCTGAAGTTTGTGTGTTTTTCATACCGCTCTATTGTGTAATCACATTATAAACAATAGTATTACATTATAACATTTTAAACAATTATAGGTAACACTCCTACAATTTGATTCCCATACAGCTACTATTACCCATAATTGAACCATAATCTGATGCTTCAAATTGTATATATGTAAAAGTAAGCCACAAGTTGTAAATAGTTCTAAACTTTATATTGTATCTGTATATAGTTGCTTAATGTTCTATGTTTTGGTATATAGTTGCATATTGTTCTCTGTACTTTGGCATTGTTCGATGTAAACTGCCACTGATCTTGGGAATTGGCGGTATATAAATGTTTTTCAAATAAATAAATAAATAAACAAGTGTGGGTATCTATTGCAATCACTGATATATACATGATTAGTTTGCAACTCTTTTTTAACTTCTTTACAATTTTGTATGAAATTATGATTTCAGGTGTATCTTCTTCACTGCATTCATGTTCACAGAAAACAGTATCATTGTTACTTAGGGTGGGATAGGGGTGATGGGAGAGGGGTAGATGGGAGAGGGTTATAGTTTGAGAATGTTGAATTGGTTTCTGGTTATTATGTTGGGTCAGTGATGATATTTTCTTCATTGTCACCAAAGTGATTAATGAATAGAAATGTTTTGAGTTGGGTCTGGAAGGTAGCAAAGTCGGTTATAGCTCTAATTCTATCTGACAATGTGTTCATTAATGATGGGGATAAATATTTGAAAGCTCTATTGCTGATGTGTTGTTTTGTTTTGTGGTATTCAGCTGGGATTACTAATGTATTTGTCATTCGTCCTCTGTGTTGGCGATCATTAGGCATAGTTCTGATTAATTGTGGTAGGGTTGTGGAAGCTATATTTCTGATAATTTTGAAAGTTGTCATCATTATTTTCTATTTGATTCTGCTATGGACTGGTAACCAGTGGAGCACATGTAGTATTGGTGTTATGCTTTCTGATTGTCGTGAATTATAGATAATGTGGGCAGCCATATTGGGCCATTTGAAGACTGTGTAGTGTTTGTTTGGTTAATCCATGTAGGAGACTATTACAGTAGTCTATGTGAAGGAATATCATGGCTTGTAGTACCATTTAAATTTGTTACTTTGCAGAAGAGGTTTGAGGTGCTGTAGCATTCTAACTTTGTTATACGAGGTGTGAAAAAAAGAAACAAAACTGTCCCATAAATGTTTTATTACAAAATCTACAGAGAAATTATGCATTGTCCCCTTCAAAGTAATCTTCTCCCAGAGCTAATGCACTTCTGCATTTGCTTCTGCCACGTACGGAAGCACTCAGTAACGTCCTCCTCCTTGAGGTCCCTCAGCTCCCTTATCACAGTGGCCTTGATCTCTTCTACAGAGGCGAAATGAGTTCATTTGAGCACAGTCTTCAGCCTGGGGAAAAGCCAGAAGTCACACGGCGTGAGATCTGGGAAATAAGGAGAGTGGTCGAGAGCTGTGATCTCTTTGTTGGCCAGGAACTGCCTCACACTAAGCGCTGTGTGTGCGAGCGCATTGTCAAGGTGGAGAAGCCACAACTTGTCTTTCCACAGAGCCCGCCTGCTGCGCCGAACCCAGTCATGGAGGTGATTGAGGACCTACTGGTAGAAGTGCTGGTTGACTGTCTGACCCTCAGGCACAAACTCATGATGGACCACTCCCTTCTGGTCAAAGAATGTGATCAACATGACCTTGGTCCTTGATTTGGATATGCACACCTTCTTGGGTCTGGGTGAGTCTTCCACTGCAGGCTCTGTCTCTTGCTTTCAGGGTCATACTGGAAGACTCAAGTCTCGTCTCCTGTGATGACTCGGCCAATGAACTCTGGATCTTCTCCGATCTTTTCTAGCAAGTCTCGACAAACATTGACCCGGTACTCCTTCTGGTCGTCTGATAAAAGCTTGGGCACCATCTTGGCTTACACCTTCCGCATCCCCAGCTCCTGCACCAAGATGGTCTGCACTGACTCCCTGTTCAGGCTGAGCTCCTCAGCTATTTTCTGCATCGACAAGCTGCAATCACTCCGCACCAGCTGGTTCACTCTGTCAATGTTCTCAGCCGTCTTTGTCGTGGAAGACCGTCCTGACTTGGGGTCATCCTCCACTTCCTCGCAGCCAGTCTTGAAGCATTTTTGCCACTCGAAGACTCGCAGCCTTGACATTGCATCTTCTCCATAAAGCCTTTTGGAGAAGTTGGAGACACTCAATTGGCCCTTCTCCAACTTAACCAGAAATTTCAAGTTGATTCTTTGCTCCATATTTCTGCCACCTCCAGTTGTGTGACAAAGTGATGGATCAGTGTGCTACAAAAAACCTGAAAAAGAAAAATAGAGTGACAGAGATGAAATATTATAGCAAAATAGTGGCGAGATGTTGCACAACACTGTGACATAAGCGGTTAGCCAATTGGCATTGAGTCATGGGCGTGGCTGCCAAAGTCTCGTTTCTTTTTTGTCACACCTTGTATATGGCCCTTCTGGTGAGTTTAATAAGGATTTAAAGTTAAGGGTTTTGTCTATTGTAACTCCCAGATATTTTACCTCTTCTTTAACGTCTAACATTGCTTCATTAACTTCAATGGTGGTGTGTGGTTTGAAGTTTAGATTTCTGGTTGTGAATAGTACATATGTTTTTTTTTTTGTTTTTTTTTTAATCCTTTATTTAAATTTCCAACTTACATACAGAAAAACACAACAAAAAACACTAGCAACAGCCTTCCCAACCCTACCCCCCCCCCCCCAATACCTTTATCCCGTCTCCATGGGAGGAGTCCATCCCCACCACCAACCCAACATGATATCCCTCATGCAAACAAAGCAAGGCGGTTGGTTAAATACAAAACAGGACAAAACAGGTCCAATAATCCCACAATACAAACCACGACACTTACATTCTTAATCGAGCTTTTGCAACGTAGTCATCTAGACACCTCCACTTGTCCGGGACTGTCTCTCCCAGTAATCCACCCTTACTCCCCAGTAGAGCAGCAACATGATCCTGCGCCTTCTCATAACTGGCGTAAAGACACACCATGTTCCACCACTGATGGACATCTAATTTACTAGAGTCTTTCCAGCAGCCCAGAATATGCTTTAAAGCTATGGCTACGAAAAAGTCCAGTAGAAAACGCTTTCCTTTCATATCCAGAAGGCCACTCATTGAAGAGCGCAGGATCACCACATGCCAAGTGAGGGAAAACTGAAAACACAGAATCTTTTGTATCAAGTCCTAGACAGAAAGCCAAAAGGAATGAACGTAAAGGCAATCAAAAAACATATGCTTGAACGTTCCTGGTGCAAGAGAGCAAGACCAACATAAGTTACCAGATCCGGAGTTCCACCTTGAGAGCCGATTGGGAGTAAAAAAAGCGCGATGTAACAAGAAAAATAAGGATTGCGTTATAGCAGCTGCTTTAGAAACCCTGCTGACCCTGGACCACAATAACGACCAGTCGTGAGAGGAGATTTCAACCCCTAAGTCAACCTCCCAACTCCTACAACACACCGGTGGGGAGGAGGCCCCTTCTCGCAAATAAGCATAAAACTTGGATGCTACCCCAGGCTTACCAGAATATGTGAGGGCCAACTCATATACACCCCAAGACGGTGCCAGCTCCCCACAGAGCACCCCAGCATCAGAGAGACAACTCTTTAGTTGGAGCCACTGAAAATACCATGCCGACGGCAATGCGAACTCCTGCTGCAACCTGTCCCAGGATTTCCACCCCCCCCCCCGCCTGGAGCAATTGACCAACTGTCCAAATACCCTTGGCCTGCCACTGCCGCCACCCTATAGTTTTACGTCCAATTTTAAATATGGGGTTCAACCAAATTGGCATCAAAGAGGATACCGGGTTCTCGGAGGCCATAACTCTCGCCAAGGCTTGATAAGCCGATTGAGTTGCCGCAACTATTGCCAGGGCAGGAGAGGAGACCGGGCACACCATTCCAACCAGTAAATCTAAGGGGATCGGCTCAACTAACCGCCTTTCTACTTCAACCCAGACCGGGCACGAACCCCGCTTCTCTCATGGACACCACAGCGTACCTTGCTTAAGCATAAACGCCTGATGATAACGACAGAAATCCAGAAAATTTACCCCACCCATAGCTTTACCTGCTTTTAACTTACCGAGAGCTATCCTGGGGGGCTTCCCTTGCCACAGAAAAGAGACTAATATCCTCTCCCACCCCTTGTATACAGATTGCGGAAGAGCAATCGGCAACATTTCTAAGATATAATTTATTGTGGGCGCAAGAACCATTTTGATGGACTCCATATGCCCCCACCATGATAAATGTAGGGGGGACCATTTGATCGAGAAGGTCTGTAACAACTCCTCAATATGCGCGTGATTAAACTGAAGGGTCTCATCAATAGAACAACAGAATCGTACTCCGAGATACTTAATCGCCTTCTTTTCCCAAAAAAAAGGAAAATCCTTCACGTCCTCCGAATAAGTACCCCTATTCATAGGGAAGGCAACAGATTTAGTCCAGTTTATTTTATATCCAGACACCTTCGAATAACTATCAATAACCCTCAGAATCTCCGCTAAAGAACTGGGTTGTGAGAACAACAACAAGTCATCAGCATAGGCCGCCAGCTTTATCTGAAGATCCCCTATCCAAATGCCGCGGATCTTCTCCGAATGCCGGATTAGTGACCCCAGGGGCTCCAATGCTAAATTAAATAGGATCGGTGACAGGGACACCCTTGCCTTGTCCCTCGATATAGTGAAAAGGGAGCAGACAACAGTCCATCTACAAGAATACGAGCCTGCGGGGTAGAGTACAAAACCTGGATTGATCTAATGAAGCCATCCTTGAAACCAAACCATCTCAAGACCCTGAACAGAAAGACCCATTCAAGCCTATCAAAGGCTTTTTCAGCATCCAAGGAAATCCCCACCAAGGGAGTACTAGACTGTTCCGAAGCGGCAAAGAGGTTTAACAACAGCCGAGCATTATCCGACGTCGCCCTCCCGGGCATAAAGCCACATTGATCAGGGTGAATCAGGTCAGCTGCCACCCTCTCTAAACCTTTTAACCAAGATGGTAGCAAAGAGTTTGTAATCAGCATTCAGTAATGATATGGGCCGATAGTTCTCCACCTTAATGGCATCTCTACCGGGTTTTTCCAACACCACTATTGTAGCTTCATTGAAACCCCCCACAGAGGGCATCTGTTCCTGCAAAAGCTGAAAATATTTAGCCACAAAAGGGAGAAGTACCCCTTGGAACACTTGATAGAACTCGATAGGCAGGCCATCAGGACCCGCCACTTTCCCTTTTTTTTGCCGCTTTAAGGGCAGCACGGAGCTCACCCAGAGAAAAGGGCACTTCCAGGTCCAACGCTTGTTGTTCAGAAAGAGTAGGATGTGGAATACCCTCCAAAAAAAACATCGCACTCCTCCCCATTGTCCCCACCCTCCGAGCTATACAGCCCGGCATAGAAAGCCCTAAACGCATCAGCTATATCCGGTGTCTTGGTGAGCAGGGTCTGGGCACTTGATTGAAGTGCGACCACCTTAGCCCTCTCTGTTCTGGGATTCAAAGCTGTCACCAACAGCCTACCTGCCTTATTTTGCTCCCCATAAAATTTGGCCTTAGATGCGTGCGAGAGTTTTTCAGCTTCCACGCTTAATATAGTATTAAATTGAAATCGTAGCTTTTGCAAATGCAGCAAGACACAGGGGTCCACTCTCCTTTTTAACAACCTCTCACCCGCCCGGATTTGGGCCTCCAGCTCACTCAGTGCTAGCTTCCGGCGACGCGCCAGCCCAATAGAAAAACAGGTGATTCTAGCCTGCAAGAAGGCCTTGAAGGCCTCCCACCAGGCCCAACCAGAAGTGTCCGCAGGGAGGTTCACCAAAAAGTACTCTTTTATTACTCCTTCCAAGTACACACGGAACTCCTGGTCTGTGAGCAAATACCTCTGAAAAAACCACCCAGAACTCCTGACAGGGGGAGAGTCCAGTAAGAAAGATAGGGAAACAGCCGCATGATCAGAAACCGTACACGCCGCAATTTGTGCGTCCTCCACTTGGGCCACAAGAGAGCTGGAAATCAGAAAAAAATCAATCCTGGAATGTGACCCATGCGGAAGAGAATAAAGGTAAACTCCTTCTGAGAGGGGTGGAGCAATCGCCAAACATCTACTAAATTCATCTCCTGCACTAGACTATTGAGCACCTTGGCCGCACGGCTAACTTTTGCGGGACAATAGGGTTGGCGGTCTATTAAGGGTCCAATATAAGGTTGAAATCTCCCCCCAAAATGAGGTTACAATGGGTAAGATCTTGAAGCTCCTCCGCTACCTCATGAAAGAAGGAGACATCATCAATATTCAGCCCATATACATTCATTATGCCAAAGGTTTGATCCCGAACCTTCAGACGGGTTTTCACCCATCTCCCTCCCGGGTCTGCCCGAGATGACTCAATGACTAGTTGTAGAGCCTTCCGAGCCAATATCAGCACCCCATTTTCTTATGACACGCCCCAGCCACCCCAATCAGCATGTAGGTCCCCCTCCCAACTTTTGAGCCTCCCCTACTGGGAGACGGGTCTCTTGCAGTAGTACAACGTCAGCTCTCATCTTCCTACAATATAGCAGTATCTTATTGCGCTTAATGGGATTATTGATTCCCTTTACGTTCAGAGACATAAAATTAAGTGATACCATCATAACATCGTAGAATCATACCATACAAAACAGGGCACAGTATAAAGCTCAAAACAGACCCAGCCCCCAGAAAAAACCACAACCCCCCCCCATGAAGATAACTGAAACCCAAACCCATCCTTAAAACAGAAACTACCTGGGTGAACCATCTTGAACAAGACTACACCCTGATCCCCCCCCCAACCCAATATGACCAATATGCACTCCCTCCTACAAACATACAAAAACAAGCTCACACCCCCCCTATCTATCCCACGGCCCGACTACCTCAACCCCTCCACACACTCAACCCAAACACACAAATCCACACAAACCGATATCCCCCAATACCCAACTCCCCCTCCCCCTTCCCCACATTGCTCCCCCCCTGCTTCCCCCCCCCCACCCCCAACCCCCCCAGAGAGTGCCTCATATGAATAAGTGCACGGAAAGACACAAGAGGTAAGGCCGGAGACTCGAGGAGGGCCCAGGGAAGGGACACCCAGAACAAACAAACATAAGGAGGGGGAGGAGGGAGCGATATCCATCCAGCCGCTCAAACTACGAACCCCCCACAATCTCGGGGAGACAACCAAACTCCCACCCCCCACCCCCGCAATCATCCAAACACCCTTATCCAGAAAAACACACATACTCAGGGCAGGATTAACAAAGAACCACAAAGTTACTCTCCCAAACTCAACAGATTTGCGCAAAGTCACTGAGCCCATGGGCACCATGAAGATCATGTCTCAAACCGCTAGCTCAGCGCATCAATATGGCCTCCTGTTCTTCCACGAACTGTAGCAAAGTATGTGGGTCTTCAAACGTGCGCGTGTGATTGTGAAGAGTCACACGGAATCTCGCAGGAGCAAAGAGTCCATAGCGCGCCTGAAGCTGCTGCAAACGGGGACAGAGAGCCAACATCTGTCTCCTTTTCTCTACTGTCACTTTATTGAAGTCAGGGAAGAAAGAGATGTTACGGCCCTCGATGTTAACTGGGGCCAAGGCCTTCACCGCCAACATGATTTGCAAGGCCTGCTGGTGCCTCAGCACTCTCAGTATAATGGGCCTCGGCTGCTTAGTGTGCGGCCCCGAGTGTATAGGAACACGATGTGCCCTTTCTATTTCCAGCGGGGGATTGAATTCCAAGCGCAGGAGCTTCGGCAATTGTGCCTGTAAAAAGGCCAGCATGTCGCCCGCTTCAGCGCCCTCCGGTACTCCAATGATGCGCACATTATTGCGACGGGTACGGTTGTTTAAATCCTCTAGATTGCGCTCCAACTGCGCGATGCGCTTGCTATTAGCCAGGGTCAATTTCAGGCGCTCCTCATGACACTCCACTTGATTTTCCACACTGGAGACTTTTTCCGCGAGCCCCATGATCTGCTCTTTCAACTCCTTTAACTCAAGAATGTCTGCCTGCACCCCTGAGAGCGTCTCCTTATTGGCTTCCACGAGCCCGCGGACTGCACGAACCTCAGCAAGCAACTCTTGCATAGCATCCATGTTGTCTCTAGGCCCGGATTTGCTCGCAGCCATCCTTCCTCTCACGCCAAATGTAGAGAAAGAGGGGGAGAAAAGTCTCAAGAACAGGCAGGGAGTGCAGGATTAATGAAAGGATTGCGGGGAGCACGGGATTCAAGCTGCCATCTTGCTCCTGGCCAGGCTCCGCCCCCCGTACATATGTTTTTTTATAGTTTATATTAAGACCGTGGGATTTAAGCCATTGAGCTATTTCATTGAAGCATTCAATCATGGGTTTTATTATGGTCTAGATGTGTTAAATGGGAGGTATAGCATAATGTCATCCATGTAGATGGCATATCCTACTTGGTATTTTTTTTATTATTGACATAGTGGCTGGATATATATGTTAAACAGAAGTGCAGATAGGGCTGAACCTTGCGGGAGACCTTTTGTTTGGGTATAGGTGCTAGAACATTGGTGGTTAATTCTAACTTATACTACTCAATAACATTTCCCCCTCTTTTCTTGCGTCTCTTATTCAGACACACTTACCAACATAACTATTATGGCATAAATTCCCAGCGATCTGTATTTAAGTTAACAGTATAATGTAAATAGTTGATGCTATAACCATCTACACTGTTTAAATGTATAGTTACAATGTAAATAGTTAATGTCTACTCTATGTAACTCGTTGTTCCATGTAAACCGCCCCTGATCTATGGAAGGGGCGGTATAGAAAAACTCTGCAAATAAATAACTTGTTGTGACTGGTCAGTTAAATATGATGTGAACTAATTCAGTGGTGCCAAATAAGGCAATTTGTTTTAGGGGTATGTTTACTAAACGGGGCACTTGTGCGGGGCGCACATGAGTGCCCTAAAATAATGCATTTAAGTGCTCTTAAGCGCCCCGTACACGTGCGCGGCACATTAACGGGTCCCGCACGCGTGCGCCGAAAACGCGCACGTTTGCGGGGCGCTCATGTGCGATAGAGGCGTGGAAAGGCGAAATGAGGGCGGAGGAAGGCCCCCGAGGGGCGGAGAGAGAGACGGGGTCAATGGGTGGAATGTGGGAGGGGAGAGACTCCCCGCACAGGAGCGTGCCCGAATTTACAAGGAAAAAAATACCGCCAGTGAAACACTCGCGGTAGAAAGCATTTAAAGGGAAGAGAAACCATTTCCGTCAGCAATGTACAGGAAAACCGGGGAAACCAGAAAAACGTGAGCAGTGTGATACATGTGCACAGCACAAAAGTGCAAATAAAAATAGAAAATGACCACAACAGAACTATTAAAAATAGTAATTCAGCTGGGAAACAGTTATAGTGATGGTCAAATACAGAAAACACACCCAGCAAAGCTCCAGAAAAAAGAAATGAATTTTGGAAGGGTTTACGGAGCGGAGACTCTTCCAAAAACATTTCCTTTTGTGGAGCTTTCCTGGGAGTGTTTGCTATGGTTGCCCATTAATATCACTGTTGCCCAGCGTGGTGATATTTTGTCCCCCATTTCCCGTGGTCATTTCCGGGGTTTATGTGCACGTTTGTCACCAGACAGGGTGCATATGCCCACAGTAAATTTGCGTAGAGCAGGGTTTGTGACTCCATCCTGCCAGGCTTACTACCTCCAAGGGCAGTACTGTCTATGTGGCCATAGTGTGGTGCAGCGGACAGAGTCAGTACCTCTAAGACCAGAGGTTCAAAGCCCAGCTGGGGCACTTGCCATCCCAGTCCCTATATTTTACCCACCACTAAACACAGATAGCGCAGACAACCCCTGTATTGCAGGGGACATAAGCATGGGGAAAACACCCATATTTTACCCAACAACGCACACACACCACAACAATGGGCATTACCCACAGCCAAGTACCCCAAATGCAGTCCCGTACTGCCACATTCCAATCAGGTCACCTGCTTTTTATGGGAGAAGCTCATGCCAGCATGTTGGCGGACGAGTACATGTGGTGCAGGGGGCAGTGGCTGCTAGCGACAGAAGACAGAGGCCTAGCCATGTGCAGGCTGGCACAGTCCACAGCAACAGACAGGCCCTGCCGGATCCACAGTCATGGACTATCCAGGGAATTCAGCCAATCTGTGGCTACACAGTGGTGCAGTGCACACAGACAGTGCATGCAAAAACAGAAGGTCACAGGTTCAAAGACCAGCTGGGGCTACCAGCAATCCTGCACACACATTTTCCCCACAAATAAACAGTGACAGTAAGGACACACTTTCGTGACTAGGACATCTGCATTGGTAATACGTCTATCTTTTTACCCCACTGAGCACAGACACCATGAACAGGAGCAGAACCTACAGCAGAATCCCCCAAATGCAGTCCTGGTGGGCCACACACCAGTCAGGTTCCATGCTGCCACTCATACAAAATGCCTGTGCTGTATATCTATGCACCACCCCCACGGCATGTAGATGTAGCTCATGCATATTCATGAGGGACAGCAGGAAGACCCGAACAGTGTGATGCAAAACTGGACTGGAGTGGGGAAGCGCTGCCGTTAAAGCAGCAGCCAACAGGGGCAGACACACCCACACCACACCCACACCCACACCCACAGGCCCCATTGGCCAATGTCTCCTGTAGAGGCAGAACATTGGACCCTGCGTTGCATCTCCCAATACCAGCACCTGCATACCTTAGCAATGTCACCCTACACCTGAGGTACACAGCTCTGAAACGTTTGCTAAGAGTACAGGCTGATAGATATCCCTACGTTACGCACATACTGCTAGTTGACCCCATCCGAACAATCTGTTTGGTGTCTGCGGTGCGTGCTCCAGGCCTGGCCTCTGACGGTGTTCACCACCCTGGGGAGTGACCCCCAGCAGTACTGCATACCATATCCATGCCTGTGCCGTGCCCAGGACCGGTGTGGTGGCCAAGGCTAATCACCCCCTCAATAGTAGCACAATGCTGGCATAGGTGTGGGAGTGTGTGTCTGTCTATACAGTGTGTTTTGGCTGCAAACACCTTCCCCAACCCACACGGCCAGCACTACTGCCAGTATTGGCCTGCCAATGTGCATAGTGAGCAGCAAGGTACCATGGGTATAGGTCAGACATGGTGGGCTGGCCAGGATGCATCTGCCACAGGGCATAGGGCACTGGCTGTGACATTGTAGTGCCAGGCCACCACCTACACAGACAGGGTGACCTCTGTATGTGCTGCTGGGGGAGCACTCTCACCCTGAGTGTGCAGTGATGACAGCATGGCTAGGCACCCCCATAGTGCTGTATTGTGTTTCTCTCTTGTGATATATATGGGTTTCCTCTTGGGGCCTCCTCACAGAACTCTCTTCTTGTGTGTGCTGCCACCCCAGTTTTGGGTGCATGCATTTCCATCAGGGCTAACCAGCAGACTCTTCACAGCTGGTATGTGTCTTGATGGAGTGCCTTGCAGGGTGCAGTGGCTGATGGCTTGCTGCAGGTGAATATCGGATAGTGCTGGGGTGCATCATTGGATATCCAGGCCTAAAGTCTGTTTGATATTGTGTAATGGATGTGTGAGAAGCTGCTTGGCCTGCCCTGTAGGGTGTCTGTTCCCCAGCAGGACTGGGGTTTGATGGTCCACTCTACTGCCATTGGTGCAGGGGGGGAGGAAAGAGGAGGGAATGGGGATCTGTTCATGTGGGGGGGGGTGGGAAGGAGGAGGGAATGGGGATCTGTTTGTGGGGGGGGGGGGAAAGGAGGAGGGAATGGGGATCTGTTCGTGGGGGGGGTGTGTGTGTGTGTGTGTGTGTGTGTGTGTGTTACTTTGACCACCTAGGGGTCCATAGGGGTTTCCACTAACTGAAACAGACAGAGATATCCAACATGTTTCTGCAGCACCTTCCTATCTCACAGGTTAGTACTGTTGTGGAGCTCTGTCATGGCTTCATCCAGCCATGGCTGGTGTTGTGGACCTGGTCCTGGGTGCCACATAACACCCTCAGGGTGAGCACAGTACCCGCACAATGTGACGGTGTTTAGCTACTCTTTGCTGGTAGTCCACCCGCTCAGGACCCCCTACCAGGCCAAGGTGCTGTGTGGGTGCACATGGACAATTCCCCCTACCAGGCCGGGTAGCTGTTGGGGTGCATTCCCCATCTTGTGTGCATCTGTGGACAGCTGATTTGCATGTGCAGTGCATCATGGGTACGGGTGGCCTAACCCTATCCTGTCTACAACAGCAGACTGTCTGTGGGGTGACGTGCAGGCTCTCTGCAGCCAGCCAGGGGCTTGCTGTCAGCTATAGAGCTGTAGCCCAATGGTTATGTCACTCCCTGTACAGCCAGAGGTCATGGGTTCAAACCCACAGTGGGGCCCTTTGATAGGGCTGTCCACAGCTTTATTTTTATTTACTGTACATATGTCTATGCCGGCAAACCACACACAGCTTACTATACCCATTAGGTGCCTCTGAGGGTGCTTTATAGGGCGCCCTATAGGCCACCTTATGGTTGCCATCCATATAGGGTGCACTATACATTATCCTGTGTCGCAACATACATGGTGCCCTATAGGGGACATTCTAGGGTGCCTTGGCAGACAGTGCACTGTAACATGTGCCTTACGGGCATCCGTATGTTAGCACACTGTGAGAGTGGGTTTACTAGTGGTGGGAAATAAAATATAAATGGAAGGCCTCCTACAGCACTCCTCACCATGATACATACTGCCCCAGCCAGCCTTGTTTACTGGGCACTGTGAGGGGTTGAACCCATGATCCCTGCACGAGTGGTCAGTGTCTTAACCATTGTGCTATGGCTCTGTTCCTGCTATTTGCACATCAGCGCACCACTTATCCCTCCCACTATTGGACTGCCCCCTCACACATCAGCGCGCCGCCTTCTGCCCACCGGCTCGCCGCCTTCTGTTGCCCACATTTATCAGCGCACCGCCTTCTGCCGCCCAAACGTAACAATGCGCCGCCATCTGCCGCCCACACTAAACAGTGCGCCGCCTCATGCCGTAATAAAAATAACAGTGCGCCGCCTTCTGCCGCCCAAAATTAATATGCCTCCTAAACCACTTTTGCCCATAAATGTTGATGCCTCAGCTGGTCTTTTTTGTTGAGCGCAATGGGGGTTTGAAACCCCTGGCCCCTGCACCATTGGTCGGGGTCTTCACCGTTGTACTACAGCTCTATTGTTTGGTTTTGCAGCAGCGCACAACTTAGCCTTCCCCACGCGCTAATGTGGGCCCCGCACATTAGCGCGACGCACACACGTACGGTCCGGTTTTTTGCTTTTTTCTGCCTGGCCCGCCCACTCCTTATATGGCACCAGCACACTAACGGGAACCCGCACAGCAACGGTGTTTAGTAAACATGCCCCTTAGTCTTTGAAAGAGTAAGTTATGGTTTACTGAATCAAAGGCCACTGCGATATCGAGAAATATTAATCCAAATGCCTGATTTACATTGTCTATTCCTTTTATGATATTATTGAATAATACCAGCGGCAGTGTTTCTGCACTGTGGTATGGCCTAAAGCCATATTGATGGTTATCTAGAGGAGCATGTTGTTCACTGTGGTCTTGGAGTTGATTATGTACGTTTTGCTCTGTAATTTTGGCCAGGAATGGTAAACTGGAGATAGGCTGTAGGATAAGGGGAATTTTTATCAAGGGTTTTTTTTCTTTAATATAGGGCAAATTATTGGGTTTTTTTAGTTTTGCCTGGGAGCCTAATACCTTTGTACTGGCTTATACTATAATGATAGCAATGAACAAGCTAAAAGGAATACAATGAAAGCATTCAGATAATTTTTTCTCTTGGTTTCCTAGTAGTTGGATACTGTGCTCTACATTTCACCTTTATGTTGGAAAAGTATTTTTGCGGTTTCTGATATGTAATTATTGAACTGTATAACATATTTCCTATAATCTTCTTTTTAAAACTGATTTTCCATGACAGCTGCTGCATAGCTTCTAATATATTTTATCCCTTATCTTGCTTTTCCATAATCCTCTATAAGTGTACTCACATCTATATTAGAAAAACCTTTCCTCAGATACTAACATTGCCAAACTATGTCCATTTCTAGGGCAATATTTTATGTGTTGTGTATTTGCTTTACAGATGGCATTTTATTCCTAGTGTCCCTTTTTAAGAATTCTTTGGGACTGCTGATCTTGTGCAATATTATTTATTTTTAGCTAAGCTACTCGGAGTAAAGCTGAGCTATTGCCATGAAAGTGTTTATTAGGATGCCAATGTCGAGCAACTAGACAGTCTTGAAGTACAGAAGCTATTTTTCCAATTACAAACACTACAAATGTCATGCTGGCAAATGGATGAAGCATTTTGTATGCCATTACCCAAGAACAACATCAGTGAGTACTCAAATTAATCAAACTATTAAATATAATTGTCAAAAATAATAATAAACTTAAAAAGCAAATGAATCTGTTAGATGTAGATTTAGATGTATTAACCTTTCCAAATCAACTCAGTGAACATTATATTTAGGTACAGAAGGTAAGTTCCCTGCCCAAGAGGGTAACAATTTAAGCTTTGCACCTGAGGATGAAGTGACTTGCCCAAGGGCATAAGGCACATTATTGGGCACATTATGTTTGTAATGTGTATTTTAAGGTTATGGAACCCACTGAAAACTATGGATGAGCAAGATATAATTGACGCTTAAACAAATAAAACTAAATTACCTTGAGTGGGCCTGTTCTTGGAAACTAAGTGGGGTTAGGCCTGGTTAGTAGTTGGATGGAAGATCACAATGGAATATCATGGGCTGTAAGTTTACTGTGTAGAAGAAAGGCCTAGCAATCTACTTCTGGTTGCGTCTTGCCAAGAAAACCCAGGGGATAATCTCAACATGGACAACTATCTACAGGGTTGCCAGGAGTTGTCAGTGACTTGACGGCATTTAATGACAAAAACAAATAAATAAAACACAGAAAAGGCCTTTTTATAAAATTGCACAGCCATATATGCATAGAAAAGTATATGCATCAAAATATCATGTATACATTTATGTGGACCATGCACAGGCATTCCAGATGGTACATGTTGGGTGAAATACAGGTAGGATGGTGACATTATCCTATTTATATATTACAGATGTGTATATATAAAATACATAGGTACACGCGTAGCGTAGACAAACACGTGGAGCCTAATTCTGGAAGGGGCATATCCGGGCCATCCAGACTGCCCCATGCAGAACGGGTCCATTTGGACCCGATTCTAAAACACAGGACAAAATTATTCTGTGGCTGTCAGAATCAAGTCCGAGGATGTCCCGGCGTGCCCCTCATGCAGTCCCAGGGATATGGATAGGCATAGGACCCTCCCCCAATTGCGGAGGGTCCTATGCCACAGATACAATACTCAAAAAATATATATACCAAACCTAAAAAGTATTTCCCACAACTCTTTCAAATAAGATTTTGGCAGAGCGGGCTGGAGGCGGCAAGAATTAAAGTCCGGCCACACCAGACAGCCAGGTCCTTTTTAATCAATGTAAGAATAAAATTCAACACTTATTTATTTGCGTTATTCCAGTGAACTTTTCTTCTCAATCATGCAATTATTACACTGTTTTAGTAAATTTCACAGCGGTACCTGTCAGGTTCCCTAAAGGTAGACAAGTTCCATGATGCTTGTCCAATGGGTAAGCAGTGGATTTCCCTGGTCCTCTTTAATAATGGTTTATGGAATTTTTCTTCAGGAAATTGTCCAAATCTCTTTTAAAACTAGCTATACTAACAACTTTTGGACACCTATTCTGTCTCTCTCTCACTTGGTTTGCAGTTTGTCGTGCTGTGAGGGCTTGTGTGCATCAGTGATGCTGAGAGCTAAACTATCGTAGTTTAACTACTGGCAGGGTCTCCCAAGATGGACAGGTCTCAGCTGAGGTGCCAGACCAAGACAAACAACCCATCTGGGCAGCAGCAGAATGGGATAGTGTTGATGGCGGAGGATCACATTTTTGTGACAACGGCAACAACACCAAACCTAAACTGCGCGGAAGAAAGGCCCGGCAATCTACTTCTGTATCTTGCCATGAAAACCCAATGGATAGTTACAACAAAACAAATTGTGCTATAGTGCTGGAAGATGAGACCCCCAGGTCGGAAGGCACTCAACTAGCTACTGGGGAAGAGCTGAAGACTTTTCAGAGTAAAGCCAGCATTTATGATGTGGTTGGATCAAAGCCCTCGGGAAGTCTGACTGCTGATGTAGCTGCGCATGAAATGAGAGCTAGAAGCTGCAAAGATGTTTTACACATTGGAACATGGAACGTATGAAGCATGAACCAAGGGAAGTTGGAGGTGGTCAAGAATGGAATGGAACGTGTACAGCTTGATCTGATGGGTGTCAGCGAACTGAAATGGACTGGCATCGGGCACTTTACATCAGATGATCACATGGTCTACTATGCTGGAAATGAAAGACAAAGAAGAAATGGTATTGCATTATAATAAAGAAGAAACTTGCAAGAACTGTAATGAAATACAATGCAGTCAGTGAATGCTTAATCTCTATTCGTCTACGAGGAATGCCTATCAACACAACTATAATTCAAGTATATGCCCCAACAACAGCTGCAGAAGAGAATGAAATTGAAGAGTTCTATGAACAAGTACAAGCTGAAATTGACAGAACATGCAAACAGGATATCCTGATATTCATGGGTGACTGGAATGCAAACGTTGGCAACAAAGAAGAAGGCAAAGTAGTTGGAAAATATGGACTTGGCAACAGAAATGAAGCTGGAGAAAGACTGATAGAATTCTGCAAGACCAATGATCTATTCATCTCAAACACCTTCTTCCAGCAACACAAGCAGCAACTGTACACATGGACTTCACCCAATGGATTGTATAAAAATCAAATTGACTACATCTGTGGAAGTCAACGATGGAAAAGCTCTATAACATCTACAAAGACAAAACCTGGAGCTGACTGTGGTACAGATCATCAACTACTAGTATGCAAACTCAAGCTAAAGTTGAAAAAGAGCAAACCACTCATGAATGCAGCAAAATATGACCTTGAGAATATACCACTGGAATTTAAAGACTGCCTGCAAAATCAATTTGCTGCTTTAGATACAAATGACAGAGCTCCGGAAGAGTTATGGAATGACATCAAGAAGATTGTGTTGGAAGAAAGCGAGAAGTCTCTACAAAAGGTGAAAAAGCAAAACAGCCAAAATGGATGACGGAAGAAACTCTGAAAATTGCCCAGAAACGCAAAGAAGCTAAAGCCAGAGGAGAAAGAAAGACAATCGCAGAACTCAACAGAGATTTCCAACGTGCAGCAAGACAGGACAAGGAAAAGTACTACGACGACGCATGCAAGGAAATAGAAGCAGAAACTATTAGAGGAAGAAGAAGATCGGCTTTCCTAAAGCTACGAGAGTTAAAGAAAAGGTTCCAGCCTCGATTTGGAATGTTACAAGATGCTCAAGGTTCTATGTTGAATGATGCTGAGAAGATCAAGAAAAGGTGGAAGGAATATACAGAGTTTTTATATGATAAAGATCAAGTGGTCCAACAGCCGTTTCAACCTGTACCTTATGATCAGGAACCATTGGTGATGACAGAAGAAGTTGAAGCAGCATTGAAAGCCTTAACAAAAAACAAAGCACCAGGCATTGATGGCATTGCTATAGAAGTATTGCAGCAATCTGATGCAGCTATTACCATACTTACAAGGCTCTGCCAAGAAATATAGAAGTCAACATCATGGCCAACTGACTGGAAACGATCTGTGTTTATACCAATACTAAAGAAAGGTGATCCAACTGACTGTGGAAATTATCAAACAATCGCTCTGATCCCACATGCCAGCAAGATTCTACTGAAGATTATTGAAAAGAGACTACAACCATACCTGGAACAAGAACTACCTGAACTGCAAGCAGGGTTCAGGAAAGGGCGAGGAATGAGAGACATCATTGCGGATGTGAGATGGATCCTTGAAAAGACTAAAGGATACTAAAAGGATATTTATTTGTGCTTTATCGACTATAGCAAGGCTTTTGACTGTGTAAACCATGAGAAACTCTGGGCCACATTAAGAAGCATGGGTATACCAGAACACCTGATTGTTCTCCTGTGCAATCTGTACATTGATCAAGAAGCAACAGTTTGAACGGGACAAGGAGAAACAGAATGGTTTAAAATAAGCAAAGGTGTAAGACAAGGCTGCATACTTTCCCCCTACCTGTTTAATTTATATGCAGAACAAATCATCAGAGAAGCAGGATTGTATGAAGACAACAGAGGTGTGAAGACTGGTGGAAGACTCATCAACGACCTTCGCTATGCTGATCATACTACATTACTGGCTGAAAGTGAAGATGATCTGAAACATTTACTTCTCACAATCAAAGAACATAGTCTCAAAATGGGCCTGCACCTTAATGTAAAGAAGACAAAGATCATGACAACTGGCATTATCAACAGGTTCATCGTTGAAGGAGAAGAAATTGAAATTGTGAACAACTTTAACCTACTTGGATCAACTATCAATAAAGAAGCAACAAGCAGTAAAGAAATCAAACGACACATTGTTCTTGGCAGAACGGCTATGAAAGACCTAGATAAGATTCTCAAGAGCAGAGATGTCTCTCTCCATACAAAGATTTGACTTGTTCAAGCCATGGTATTTTCAATAACATCATATGGATGTGAAAGCTGGACAGTGAAAAAGACAGACAAGAAGAAAATTGATGCCTTTGAATTATGGTGCTGGCGGCGAATACTGTGTATACCATGGACTGCCCAAAGAACAAACCAGTTGGTACTAGAGGAGATCAAACCTAAGCTTTCTTTAGAAGCTCAGATGACAAGACTTCGACTTTCATACTTTGGACACATCATGCGAAGAAAGAGATCATTAGAGAAAGACATCATGCTTGGCAAGATAGAAGGTCAACGCAAAAGAGGAAGGCCTGAGTGAATCCTGCCCCTCCCCCCCTCCCCCTGAGGTATTGTGTAGCCTTCTTCCTGTTTTCTCCACGTGTGCATAGTCTGTTTTAGTTTGCTTTTCTCTGATCAGAGAAGGGCTGTACTTTTACAGAGCTCTGCTAGTGAGTGGATATTTGCCTCCTGGGACATCTTACTGTGAGTTCTAGCTGTTTATTTAATTATTTACTGTTTGTCTAACTGTTTGTTTAATTATTTATTGTTTGTCTTAGTGGTGTGCTAGTTCAGCCTTCTCAGCTGTACTTACCTTGCCTCTCTCAACTAACTGGGCTTTGTGTGGTACCCCCATCCCCTGCTGAGGGTTCAGGACAGGGTACCTTGTAACTGCCCTCTTTAATAGGACTTATCTCCCTCCCTCCCTCCCCAGCACCCACCCACCCCTGGGGTAATTGTAGTTTTATAGGTACTTGCACATCTTAGACGAAAGCGGCAGCTCTCAGCAGCAGCTCATAATCCAAATCACTCATACACAGACGACCTCTGATTAATTACCTTCAGGTACACAGGGAGTAATACGGGTATTAGATACACTTTTAATAGTATAAGCATCTACACCAATCCTTATTATATAACGAATTTAAAAGACCTAAACACAAGCTTTAAACTAAGATGCAGACAGAGGTCCAGCAACGAGATGGGGGTTTCTCCGGTCTTTTGCATTGAGTGTCACATGTATGATTTTCTCCCAGTTGGTGAGAGGTCCTACATATGCACTAAGTGCAGGGAGCTCTTTGCTCTCAGGGAACGAGTCCGTTCTCTAGAGGCTAGAGTAGCAGAACAGGAAGACATAAGAAAGACAGAGAAGTACATGGACGAGACCTACAGGGATATAGTCCTGAAGTCCCACCTCCAGTCTGGCAGCATCCCTGTTGCCATGGAGGAGAGAGGTCACGTGACAGGAGAGAGCATCACCCTGGTGTGGCAGGAAGTGATCCTGTAACTAGGACCTGTCCTCCAGGTGATGTAAAACCCTCTCGCACCGAGGACGTTTCTCCAGGGCCATGTCCCCATGAGGGGAGGGTCAGGACAGCTGTTATAGTTGGTGATTCAATCATTAGGAATGTAGATAGCTGGGTGGATGGTGGACGTGAGGATCGCCTGGTAACATGCCTGCCTGGTGCGAAGGTAGCAGATCTCACGCACCGTCTAGATAGGATCATAGATAGTGCTGGGGGGGAGTCTGCTGTCTTGGTACATGTTGGTACCAATGACATAGGAAAATGTGGTAGGGAAGTTCTGGAGGCTAAATTTAAGCATTTAGGTAGGAAGTTGAAATCCAGAACTTCCAGGATAGCGTTCTCCGAAATGCTTCCTGTTCCACGTGCAGGACCCAAAAGACAGGCAGAGCTCCGGAGTCTCAATGCGTGGATGAGACAATGGTGCAAGGATGAGGGTTTTGAATTTGTTAGGAACTGGGGAACATTCTGGGGAAAGGGGGGGCTCTTCCGAAGGGATAGGCTTCACCTTAATCAGGATGGGACCAGACTGCTGGCATTAACCTTTAAAAAAGAGATAGAGAAGCTTTTAAACTAGAAAATAGGGGAAAGCCGACAGTCACCCAAGAGCGCATGGTTCGGACAAAGGTATCCTTGAAGGATACTACCAAAAACAGTGAGGTTCCAAAAGGGAGTATAGTAGCCCAAATGCCCTTGAGTAAGGAGCAGACAGAGCATAAAGATTCCCAATTACCCATGCCTACCAATAGCCAGATTAATATTAATAAAATACAGTCTCTAAAATGCTTGTATGCCAATGCTAGAAGTCTAAACAATAAGATGGGAGAATTAGAATATATAGCACTAAAAGAGAGGTTAGATATGATTGCACTCTCAGAGACATGGTGGAAGGAGGATAACCAGTGGGACACTGTGATACCTGGATACAAACTATATCGTAATGATAGAGCTGAACAAACTGGTGGAGGGGTTGCGCTCTATGTTAGAGAGGGCATTGAGTCAGAAAGGATTAAAGTTTTGCAGGGAACAAAATTTGCTGTAGAATCTCTATGGATTGAAATTCCATTTATGAAGGGGAAGGTGATGGCAGTGGGAGTATACTATCGACCGCCTGGCCAGAATGAACAAATGGATGATGAAATGCTCAAAGAAATCAAGGAAGCTAACAAAAGCCACAACAGAGTAGTAATAATGGGTGATTTCAATTACCCCGGTATCGACTGGGACAGTGTCACAGCAGGACAAGCTAACGAGATAAAGTTTCTAGATGAAATAAATGACTGCTTCTTGGAGCAGCTGATTCATGAACCAACCAGAGGGGAAGCCATACTGGACCTAGTCCTTAGTGGAACGCCAGATCTGGTGCAAGAAATAAGGGTGTTGGGACCACTTGGCAATAGTGATCATAGTATGATCATGTTTGATTTAATCAGTGGAGGACAGATAGTAAAGGAATCCACAGTACTACCTTTTAACTTTCAAAAGGAAGACTATGATAGAATGAGGAATATAGTTCGGACAAAACTAAAAGGAGCGGTTCCAAAGGTTAAAGACTTACAGCAAGCTTGGGTGTTATTTAAAAATACTATCCTCGAAGCCCAGACCAGCTGTATTCCACGCATTAAGAAAAGTGGAAGAAAGTCCAAAAAACTGCCAGCATGGTTTAAAGGTGAGGTCAGAGAGGCTGTTGCTGCCAAAAGAGCAACCTTCAGGAAATGGAAAAAAGAGCCAAATGATGAAAACTGGAAACAGCACAAGCACTGGCAAGTTAAATGCAAAGCATTGATAAGGCAGGCAAAGCGGGAATTTGAGAAGAAACTTGCTACGGAAGCAAAAACACGAAATAAAGACTTTTTCAAGTACATTCGTAGCAAAAGGCCTGTGAGAGAGTCAATTGGACCGTTAGATGATAGAGGGGTAAAAGGGGCAGTAAGAGGAGACAAGGCTATAGCAGAGAGACTGAATGAATTCTTTGCTTCGGTCTTTACTGAGGAAGATGTAGGGATGTTACCCAAGACTGAAGTGGTATTTAAAGGTGATACTGCAGAGGAATTGAGAGAAATATCGCTACACTGGGAAGATATATTACAACTATTTGATAAACTGAATAGTAGCAAATCACCTGGACCGGATGGTTATACATCCCAGAGTGTTGAAAGAACTGAAATATGAGATTGCAGACCTGCTATTGGTAATCTGTGAACTTTCATTAAAATCATCTGTAATACCTGAAGATTGGAGGGTCGCCAACGTAACACCAATTTTTAAAAAGGGTTCCAGGGGTGACCCGGGAAATTACAGACCGGTGAGCCTGACGTCAGTACCAGGGAAAATGGTAGAAACCATCATAAAGAACAAAATTACACAGCATGTAGATAGTCATGGCCTAATGGGAGACAGCCAACATGGCTTTAGACAAGGAAGATCTTGTCTTACCAATCTGATCTGTTTTTTTGAAGGTGTGCATAAACAGGTAGACAAAGGTGAGTCGGTTGATATAGTGTATCTGGACTTTCAGAAAGCTTTTGACAAGGTCCCCCATCAGAGACTTTTGGCAAAGCTAAAAAGTCATGGGATAGGAGGCAGTGTACTATTGTGGATCGGGAACTGTTAAAAGATAGAAAGCAGAGGGTAGGGCTAAATGGCCAATATTCCCAATGGAAAAAGGTGAATAGTGGAGTACCCCAGGGATCTGTACTGGGTCCGCTACTTTTTGACATATTCATAAATGACCTGGAAAAGGGAATAACTAGTGAGGTTATCAAATTTGCAGATGACACAAAACTGTTTAAAGTTGTTAAAACCCAAGAGGATTGTGGAAAACTGCAGGAAGATCTGGATAAATTGGAAGACTGGGCATCCAAATGGCAGATGAAATTTAATGTGGACAAGTGCAAAGTTATGCACCTAGGAAAGAACAACCCACACTATAGTTACACGATGCAAGGCTCCACATTAGAAACCACCACCCAGGAAAAAGATTTAGGAGTCATCGTGGATAACATGTTAAAACCCTCCGCCCAGTGTGCAGCGGCGGCCAAGAAAGCAAATAGAATGCTAGGTATCATAAGGAAATGGATGGAGAATAAAACAAAGGATATTATAATGTCTCTGTATCGCTCCATGGTACGACCGCACCTTGAATATTGTGTGCAATTCTGGTCACCGTATCTTAAAAAGGACATAGAGTTATTAGAAAAAGTACAGAGAAGAGCCACCAAATTGGTGAAGGGGATGGAAGGCTACTCCTATGAAGAGAGGCTAAAAAGGTTAGGGCTCTTTAACCTGGAAAAGAGACGGCTGAGGGAGATATGATAGAGGTCTATAAATTAATGAATGGAGTGGAACGGATAAACGTGGATCAATTGTTTACGCTATCAGAATATAGAAGGACTAGGGGACATGTAATGAAGCTACGGGGTAAACTATTTAAGACAAATAAGAGAAAATATTTCTTCACTCAACGTGTAATCAAACTCTGGAATCTGTTACCGGAGGATGTAGTAAGGGCTGTTAGTATAGCTGGGTTTAAAAAAGGTTTGGACAAGTTCCTGGAGGAAAGGTCCATAAACCACTATTAAAAAGGGACCCAGGATATCAATGCTTGACCTAGTACAAGCACTGCAGAACCTGTGTCTTTTGGGGAAACTGCTAGGTACGTATGACCTAGATTGGCCACTGTTGGAAACAGGATACTGGGCTTGATGGACCTCGGTCTGACCCAGTATGGCATTTCTTATGTTCTTATGCCAGCAATGAGATGGATCGATACAATAACAGCAGCTACGGGTACCAGTCTGTCAACAATGAGCCGCCTGACTGAAGACCGAACACACTTTAGGATAGCTATTGTCACCAGTGCCAGTGGCACAGATAGTCCAGACACACAAAGTTGAACACTTTAAATCAAGGGTTTTATTCCCCGTCCCACGAGGTATTCTTTTCTTTGAAGCACAAAATAAATCAAAAGCCACTCTGGCAACAACAGAAGTAAACAGTAACAAAAAGTGCTTTCTTCAGCTTAACTTTTAACAAAAGAAAAATAGTGCTTTCCTGAACACATAATCCTTTTTCTTTTGATGGTATAACTCAAACAGGATTCAGTTTAAACCCAGCAACTTATGCCAGTTCCTGCGTTGCAGTTTAAACTTTTCCTTGCACATGTATTTCCTTATCTTAATGACAATTCTTCACCTTCAGCTATCACCAAAGAACATTCCATTGGTTCACTGTTATCAGGTACCTTGAATTTATCATAGGGCAATAAAGAATAACCAGCTGTACCTACGTTGTCTGTAGCAGCTGCCTTGCCGAGCTCCTTCTGCTTGATTACGTCAGCTACGTGGCTACTTCCTGGCTCTAGGCTCAAACACTGTTGGGAATTACCATATTCTCTGGATAAGGAGTTGTAAGAGCACTCCTCCTGAGTAGAGCTATTAGGCAACTGCCCAAAAAACACTGGTATTAGAGTTCAGCAGCCTGTGTCCTGCCCTGAATGGGTTAAAGGCTAGTTCTTCAGCTACAGCTGTGGGGATTTCCAGTCTTGACGACGGCACTCGAGGGAAGTCTGAATACTTAAAGTTGCTAGCAGAATTACAAGGTAAGTGACCTTCCTTTCTCTTGTAATTATCCCTATAAGGAAAGAAGTTGTTTCCTTTGCCTGCCTTGCTTCCTGCAACAGGATTTCTCTCTCTTCTCCTCTGGCTTCCACACACGCACTCTGTGCCCAACAGCTGATCTCCACACCTACTCCACGTAGTCCTGAGATTCATTCACGCTTTCCTCTGCTGTATATTGCTGACACTCTCTCTCATTTCCTCCCTTCCACCAACTTTGGTCCTGGAGATGAGATTTGCTTCTAGGGTTTCTTTCTCTTTCCCTTCGTTCCCACGACTGAGGTTGTCGCTTCCACCTCTGTCCGTGCTCACTCTCCCTCACTGCTTGTGAGTGTGCCTTATGTATCTGTCCCCGGGTTCCACCCCTTCTCAGCTGATCCCTATCAGGTAAATCAACCTCCATTCTCATGCTGGCTGGGTGTGTCTTTTTACCCTTTTCCCACGTGTGCTGTGGTCGCTCATAGCAACTATTTGACATGTTTTTGTTTACCTCATCAGGTTCTGCCTGATTTTCTCCGCTAATCTCCATTTCCTCTGGGTCCCCTGGGTTTACCTTGTGACACTATCCAGAGGGTCGCCATGAGTTGACTCCGATTCAACGGCACTTAACAACAACAACATTCTGTCTGTGTATATTCAGGATCAGAAAAAACTTTTTGCATGTATATTTTATTTTTGTAGACTGCTGAATTTATTCTGGGTTTTTTTTACAAGACTTTTGAACAAATGACCTGAAGTTAGGTGCAGGTTAGTTTATTAGAGAGTTTGATTGAGTGCTTTTTGATTATACAACTGCAAATTGGTGTAGAGGGTTTTTAAAGGACAGGCATCCAGAATAAACAGCTAATAATATGGGGAAACACATGGTGAGTCATTTAATATGAGGACACCTAATGCAAAAGTAGGTATTTACTTAGGTGCTATTTAATAAGGACACATAGGCACCAAGAAAAAGTTAAAGAAATCATTCCTTAAATGCAGGTGCAGACGTTTACAACTGCTGAAGAGCAGGCATAAATATTCACGTGTAAACTTTATAAATACACACATTGGTTAAAGTATTTTATAATTAATGTGCATACAGTAGTTGTAGTCTCTGCCTTGGCAGCGTAAGTGCCATCATGTCAACGCACACACTTATATGGCATTTGTAATTTTATAGCAGGCCATTCAAATGGGGATGTGGTCCTGGATGTGTGAAAATGACTTTATAAAATTATCCTCGCCCCCCCCCCCCCCAAGATGAGCAGGGCATTTGGTATGCATATGACAGTAAAATTAGCTGACTGGGGAGAGGAATGACATTAGTTCTCAGGTTTCTTGCTAGTATGGCCAAATCTTCCTCATTTCCACCAAACTCAGGAATATTTCCAAAACGTCAGACCACCAGTGATGGACAGTGCTCTTTAACACTCTGAATTTGTACGTTTCTGTATCCGGAGGGAGACCAGCATATCATCCCAGGCCTGGAAATTACCAAGTACAGGGAAATTGGAGGAGGAGCCAGCAGAAACATGAAGCATGAAAGGCAGGATTCTGGGCAGAACTGCAAAGGAAGGAAGGAATGAAGATCTACCTCTACCTCACTCCTTGGCCTAAAATTGTCAGAGGGGAAGGAGAAAAGAACAGATGACAAGTTGCCAACTGGGGAGGCAGAGATAAGGAAAACTCAGTGGAAGAGAGCTGCTGCCACAGGGGACCCAGGAAGGGTGCCATCTGAGGACTGGATGCCCGATGCTTTAGGGAACAGGAGTGCACCAGCAATGGTGCTGCTGATCACCACGGCTATCACTCCAGCACAAGCTGCAAGTACAGAGAGGACTTGGACAGTCTGTTCACAAAGGCTCTGGAGGGTAGCCAGAAGGCTAATTATCACTTAGAGTAGAAAAAGACAGGATAACATATTGCTTCCCATATATATACATAAATTACATATAGGGAAAGATGAAAACATTTAAGCCTTGTCATCTCACTGCAGGAATCTTTAACCTTTAATTCCATTCTGTAGAATATTGTTTATGGATTGTAAATTATGTGACAATCAAGTTAGAATGCATACTTTACAATGCTCTCATTTTGAAATCCATTTACATTATAAATCTTCTGAATTTCCAAACAGTTGTTCTGAGCCCGTAATGCTTGGGTAAATTGGACTTGATATGAATTCATCTGTCTTGATGGACTACTAGCATATTAAATAATAAACAATGAAAACATATGACATGTATATAATTTTTTTCATGAAATGTGATTTCAAAGAGAATATTTTGAATTGTCTTTTTGTCAGTGATTAAATTCTGCATGTGACTAAGAATAAACAAAATCGTAATTCAGCAGCTGACCTTTATAGATATTTATTTATTTAGAAAGATTTGTAGCCCGTACAAACACGAAGGTGGTGGGAAAATCTAAGGGGTCCTTTCACTAAAGCACGCTAGGTAGTTAATGTGTATTTTTTTCTCACAGTAACTAAGTGCTTGGGCCTATGATAGCTATTGCCGCAGTGGCGTGACATTTATCATGCACTGATATGCGCATTAACTGCCACTCTTGTACTAGGGTGCTGAATGGGAAGGGTAGGGGCAGAGAGTGAGTGCCATTAGCTTGGGTGCACTTAATGCCACCTTAATAGGTTGAGTTAAGCAGTGGCGTTCCCAGTCCCCTTGGCACCTGGGGCAGGCGCCTCCCTGTGCGGCTGGTGTCTTCCCCTCTGGTGTTCCAATGCACACACACATACACCCTGCCGGGCCCATGGAGGCAGCGTGGCAAACTTATCATAAAGCTGGCTTGTCATGTTGCCTCCACTCTTCTTTCCAGGCTGAAGTCTCATGATTCCATGGGTCCGGCGGGTGTGAACCCACTTCCTGACAGGCACTCAGGGAGGGCTATACTCGCTGTTCCGCCCTTGGTACACCAATGAAGTTAAGCGCACCAACGGTAATAGCACCGTCCATTAGGGAAGTCATCCACACAATTAACTGTACACAACACGCTGGTCAAACTTCTGACAGCGGGGAGGCTTTGCATTTAATGCACATTATTCTTTGCGTTAAATGTACGTTTGGTGCAAAACCTAATGCACATAAATAAAAGGGCTCCTAAATATGTCTATGTGCAGATGTGTTGAAATAAAAGATTTCATATGAGACTTCCGGTTGACACATGAGCGAGTAAAGACGTCTCTCTGCTCGCTCCAGGGCCGCCTTAAGCTTCAACATTAATAAAGCCTTATTCTGACTCTCCCAGCTGGTGCTTAGCGCAGCGTGGGTCGCAGAGCCGATCACGCCCGTGGATCTGTGCAAGTTCCCTGCACCATGCTGCTGCCTGCCCGGAAAGACCGGGAGAAAGGGGGCAAGTCGGGAGCCGCCATGCCGCCTGTGACCCAACCGGCATCCCCAAGTGCGGACAGCGTGGGCTCCACCTCAGAGGAGCTAGCACGGGAAGTCGTCAAATTGCTAGACCCCAAGTTCGACCAAATTTTGGTGAAGCTAGAGTTGCTGGGGACTGCAATGGCGGAATTGGATCGCCGAGTCGAAGAGGTGGAGCAGCGAGTAATGCTCATGGAGGAGGAGGAAGGGCGGCGCACGAAGGAGCACGAGGCACAGGCCGCGAAAATTGAGTCTCTGCTGCTGAAAGTCGACGATCTCGAGAATCGCTCACGCCGCAACAACTTAAGGTTGGTGGGGATTCCAGAGTCGACCACAGATCAAATGCTGATTCCCCTGATCGAGCAGTGGCTTCCGAAAGAACTGGGCCTGGAGGAGCTGGTTGGGGAGATCAGAGTGGAGCGTGCCCACCGTCTTGGGGCTAAAACGGAGGGGGGCAGGAGGCCGAGAGTGGTGATATTGAAACTGTTAAATTTCCAGCATAAAATACATCTGATGCAGGCTTACCGAAAGAAGCGCGAACTGCTCCTTGAGAACCACAAGCTGCTGCTTTTTCAAGATTATTCCGCCTTGGTAGCGACAAAGCGCAAAGCCTTCTCCCCGCTCTGTGCTGAACTTTTTCAAAAAAATGTGCGCTTTACTTTGGCGTTCCCGGCGGTGCTCCGGGTGACGCATCTGGGGCGGCAGCACGTGTTTGAATCGCCGGGAGCGGCGAAGGCGTTTGTGGCAGGCCTGGAATCCGCATCGGAGAGACAAAGCGCCGCTACGTGAGCAAGGCCGGCAGTACTGCTGGCAGATATCTGATGGGGGAGCCGGCGAGTGGCTGCGCAGTGCCGGGAGACTACCCTGGGCTGCAGACTGATTTCTCTGAGGCTTCCCGGGAGTGTTCTGTATGCTCCTGGGGGTCTTTGGCTATAGCTGACTATGACACAGGGAGTTGGGGATATTTTAATTGTGTCGAGAGTTTTTGGGCCAAGGGGCTTTTGCCTACTAAAATGTTTCCACTGTTTAAATTGCTTAATGCATTGTTTCACTAGCTTTGTCTACCTCTCGGGGGTTTCTTTTCTTTCCAGAGCCCACTGGGGAGGGGAACTGTTTGTTCTACTTTGGGTTGTATCAGGCTTTGTTTGTGGGCATTGGAGTGGCGGGAGGCTGAGGCGGCCCTGTAGTGTCTGTTACGGAAGTTTGCCTCGCTTAGTCGGGGCGGGGATAGAAGTGATATCCTTCTAGGGGTTTGGGGTATTGTTTTAAATTGAGGGTGGCATATGGGGGTAGTGGGGGGGAGGGGGAAGGGGTGGGGGAGGGAGGGTGGGGAGGGGTAGGGGGGGCGGGGGGGCGGGGGGAGGGGCGGGGGGGGGGGGGTCGGGGGGGAGGGGACCGTTCGTCTGCCCTACTGCGATGGAATATCTGGGAGAAAGGAAGCAGCCTAAACATACTCCACGATGGAGAGGCTGGCTGGGGGCTGAGGCTGGGCGGCCCCTGGGATGTTGGCTGGAGAATAGTTGGGTTCGGATCCTGTCAATGCTTTATAACAAGGTTCTGCAAGGGAGGGTCGGCCATTCCCTAGCTCAATGAATCAACACTTACGTATTGTCTCCTGGAATGTGGGAGGGCTTAACACCCCTGTCAAGCGTACCAAAGTGTTGCAGGCCTTGAAAAAGGCGAAAGCCCACGTGGCGCTGCTACAGGAGACCCATTTAACGGCTTTAGAACATGCAAAATTAAAGAGAGACTGGGTAGCGCAGGTATATGCCGCCTCGGCATCTGTGAAAAAGAGGGGGGTAGCGATCCTGATTCGTAAAGGGGTCCCAGTGGAATTGTTAGGGGTTGAAGACGATCCGGAAGGGAGGTTCATATCCCTACATGTGACTCTGGCTGGGGCGCCATTACTCCTGGTAACTGTTTATGCCCCAAATGTATACGACCATGCCTTTTTTCAGCGGCTATTGCGCAGAGTGGAGGCGAACCCACAGCTCCCAGTTATTTGGCTGGTGATTTTAACTGCCCTCATGATCCAGCCTTGGACAAGTCTAACCCTAGCGAGGAATTCAGGTTGGTCGCGAAAGGGGGTGAGCTATCTGTGCCAACAGGGGAATTTGGTAGATGTTTGGCGTGTCCTTCATGAGGGGGAAAGGGACTACACGCATCTGTCCCGCGCTCATCAGACCTGGTCGCGCCTGGATTATATCTTAGTCTCAGCTAAAGTTTTTGGGAGGGTCGTGAAGGCTGAAATCGGGCCCGTCTTAGTGTCGGATCACGCAATGGTGTGGATAGATTGGCAAAGCTCGGGTATAAGCAAAGGCCGCTGGACGTTTCCCTGGCATAAGTGGCGCGATCCGGCGTTTAAAAGCTTCCTAGAGCAGCAATGGCGGGAGTTTCTGGAATTCAATGAGGCCAGCTGTGCATCAGTGGCGGTGCTCTGGGAAGCCGGGAAGGCGGTTTTGCGAGGGCACATAATAGCGTATTTAGCGCGGGAGCGACGTCAACTGGATGCGGAGATTATTCGACTGACGCGGGAGCTGACTCGCTTGAAGGCGGAGGCAGTGGGAGTGCTCCGTGGGGCCCACTTGGGTGAGTAATTGGATGTCCAAAGACGGGTAAACGCCTTGCTCCAGGATAGAGCGGTGCACACTATGCACTATTACAGGCACCAGCTATTTTCGCTTTGGGAATCGCTCAGGTAGGCTGCTGGCGCATCTAGTGAAGGAGAGGGGGGGGCGTGCGGGCCATCACTGTCATTCGTGATAGGGAAGGGCAGATACAGAGTGAGTCTAGACGAGTGGCGGATGTCTTTAGGCAGTTCTATGAGTCTTTGTATACCCCTGATGAGGAAAGCCGCTCTCAGGAACGGGCGTTCTTAGATGGAGTCCCGTTCCCACGGCTATCCGCCCAGGAGCTCGAGGAGTTAAATAAAACCTATCTCGGGAGGAGAAATCCAGAGGGCTATTCGCAGGGGAAGCCGCATAAAGCGCCGGGCCCTGACGGGTATGGCTCCGAGTTTTACAAGCTCTTGGAAACCCAGGTGACTCCAACATTGGTTGCCATGTTCGCGGAGGCTATAGAGGTGGGTAGCTTCCCCAGGGACATGCGGACGGCCTCCATTTCGCTTATTCCCAAGCCCGGGAAGGACCTCTTAGATCCCGCGGCCTATCGGCCCATCTCTTTGATTAATTATGACATGAAAATCCTGGCATCTGTCTTGGCCGATCGGCTGCAGATCCTATTACGCAGCTGGTGGGAGAACACCAGGCGGGCTTCGTACGCGGTCGGGAGGCGGTTCGAAACATTAATAAGATTTTGTTGGGAATGGAGAAATATACGCGACAGGGAATCCCGTTGCTTTTTGTCAGCCTGGATGCGGAAAAAGCTTTCGATAGAGTCTCTTGGGCCTACATGTTTGAAGTGTTGCGCCGGTTCGGATTGGAGGGTGCCTTTACCATCTGGTTGCAGGCCCCTCTATACAGAGCCTCTGGCATACGTGACGGTTGGCAGTGAGCAGTCGGAATCTTTCGCACTACGCAGGGGCACCCGGCAGGGCTGTCCCCTCTCGCCTTTACTCTTCGTGCTCCAGTTAGAGCCGCTTTTATTGACGCTGCAGGAGATGGAGGATGTGCGCGGGATGCATTGGCGGGAGGGGGGGCTGACTATTAGCGCGTTTGCAGACGATATGCTGTTGTGCCTTACTGACCCTCAGCGCTCCCTATTGGCCGCTCTTCAGCAGATTGAGCGGTTTGGTAGATTTTCGGGCCTCAAGATTAACAAGACGAAATCCTTGGCCTTGGATGTGGGGGGACAGGTGCGGCGGAGATGGCCAGGTGAGTTTCCCCTAGTCTGGGCGGATGGGCAATTTCGCTATTTAGGTCTCCAGATTCCCGGGGGGTTGTCCCAATTATATCGGGCCAATATTCCGCCTCTGCTGGCCAGCACAATTGAGAAACTTGCGGAAATGGCGCGATCTGCCATTATCACTGAGGGGTAGGGTGGCGCTCTTCAACATGGTTGAGGTGCCTCGGTGGCTCTATGTGTTGAGAAACCTCCCTATCTGGGTTCGTTCTGTAGACCTAGCGACTCTCCAGCGGCATTTAACTAAGTTTCTTTGGCGAGGGAGGAGAGCGCGTATCGCACTGACAACCTTGATGGGGCGGGTGGAACAGGGGGGAGTTGGGTTGGCATCGCTTCGCGCCTACAACTTGGTGTACATGATGCGTGCGCTTCGCGATGTGGTGTGTGGGACCGAAGAAGTGTTGCCTATTAGTCTAGTGGATGACCTGGCGGGTCCGCAGCATCGCATCATGCTGTTACATCTACCTCAGCGGGACCTCTCGGGGGGCTGGAGACATTCGGAGGTTTTGCGCATGTTACGGCAGGCATGGAGGGTGATCTGTAAGCACAGAGGAGGGTCGTGGAAAGTGTCGGACTGCCTTCCTTTGCAGGGCAATACTGGTTTTGTCCCGAGGACTGGAAGGACGGGTGGCGCGACGTTGGGCACAGCAAGGTATCTGCTGTATTGGGCACCTGGCTATGGCAGAAGTGGCGGAGCTGGATTCCTACGCCTCTTTGTGTACGCGATACCAGTTATGCCGCCGAGATTTTTATTTTTATCTGCAGATTAGACATTATGTTCGTGGACTACAGCGGCGGGATAGTTTGAGGCTGTCTCAAGGTGGTATGTTAGAGCTGTTCCACACCCTGGAAGGAAAAATCACTGTACGGGCTTTGGGGGAGCAATTGGTTCCGGGGGGGTTGGTCGCGAGAGCATACTCGGTCCCTGCGCCGCTTAGCGCAACGCTGGCAGGCCGATCAGCTGCCAGGGAGTACGGTGGAGTGCCTACAGGCGGCCTTTGAGGCGATTAAAGGTCTGGTGGAATCGGTGCAGCTGCAGGAGATACAGTATAAATTTTCTGTGGCGCGCCTATGTTTCTAATGTTTGGGCGGCGCGGGCGGGCCTGGCGGAGACAGATGCGTGTCCTCTATGTGAGGCTGCCCCGGGCTCACTAGCCCATCGGTTCTGGTTCTGCCCCCGTATACAACAGCTGTGGACTGCAGTATGAGTTAAACTAAGTGGTTGGGTGGGCTCCTCAGTGCAAATTTCCCCGGAGTGGGGCCTTTTTGGGTGTGGGGGTGGGGTGTGTCCTATTCCCAGCGGGGAACGTAAGTTATGTGAGAAGGGCTTTCTAGTGGTGAAACAATGTATCCTGTGCCACTGGATGCAGCCCACAACCCCTGATATTGGAGAATGGGAGCGTGCTCTGCTTGACCTGGGGGAAATGGAGAGGCGTACGGGGAGATGTCTGGGGGCGGCAGCCTGGGACAGGTTGGTCAGAGTCTGGGATCCGGTTAGGAGGCAGAATCTTTTGAGTGGGTAATAAGGGGCTGGAGAAGTTATGGGGATCCAGACTTGGGGGAGGCCTTTGCTGACCTTGATGAGCTTCCGATAGTCTACAATTTGGAAGCCCAGTAGCTTGGAGTCGAACGGCTTGGAGGGGGGTTAGGGTTGGAGGAGGGGGGGGGTAAGGGGGGGAATGGGGGGGGCGGTGTGGGGATATGGGAGAAGGGGGGGGCTTTCTGTCTGTTTGGGGTAGATATCGAATTTGTATGTGGTGGATGTCAGGCAGTATGCTTCTGTACATAGTGGAGTATAGGGTTCTGAGATCTTTTGTTGAGCTTTTGGTGAGCTTTTGTTGATCTTTGTTCCAAGCTCACGCTATGCCTGATTTTTCTGATGTATACTGGCAAATGTTTGTTTGTGTATGGAGTTGGTTCTGTAACAAAACAATAAAAAGAGTTTTCCTAAAAGATTTCATATTTAGGGAGCCCCCTGCTCCTGACAGCGTCTCTGTGGACAGAGGACTTACTGGAAGTGAGAGCCACTCCAGTCAGGCAGCATGTGGGCAGCCCACAGACATCATCAGGGGCAGCATAAAGACCAGGGACGTCCTAGAAGTCCCTTTGGAACAGATTTCATTTGAACGCTTCCCAGGCCCAAGATGCCCTCAAAAGGTAAATGGAAACCTAAGACGAAATCTGTGTCTGAAACCTCTGGAGCAGAAGTCGGCCCTATGGATAAACACTTAGCACCTCAATCTGGCCCTCTTGAAACTGGTGCTATGCCATCTGGCTCCCCTGAGGGTCTCTCATTGAGCTCCTGTGATCAAATTCTGCCCTACCACCGGGCTTTACCCTGCCTTCCAGTTCCCCTATTGTGAAGGAGGGAAACTCGCAGACTGTGTCTGCTGCCTCTTTGTATCCTAGGGATATTTGTGCAGTGACTTGGAAACCAGTTACAGTTATTTCTTGTTATATATCTGTTCACTCTCATTACAAGACAGTTGGCAGGCTATTATGAGAATTGAAAGTTCAGTTGTGGCTACTACTGACTCACAGCTGTGTCAGTTTACACAGAATTCTCTTATGAAATTTCAAAATGTCAATAGTAAGTTGGAGTTGATGGATAGGAGGTTGGCTGGCCTGGAAACACAATTGTTGCCAGTACAGGATGCCTATCTTCCTTTGTTGAAGTCACCCCTACTGTCCATTATAAATTAGAGAATTTAGAGAATGCTTTTCATAATGAGAATTAGCATTTTTTGCATTTTCCTTGCACTTGTTTTCCCCAGAGTAGCTTTTAAAAAAATATATTTTAAAGAGATTTTGCTTCTATCTAATCTTGACAATATTTTGATATCCAAATGTTACTAGGTTTAGGTAAGGGAACTCGGAGGGGCAGGTCAGACAGAGTTAAAGGGACTGGCTCCCTCTGAGGTCGACTTGACTGCCTTTCTTGAAAATTCCCAGAACATCATTAATATGAGGACAGCCTTATTATTTACTGTTTTGTCCAAGAGTGCTAAAAATTTAATTTTAACGATATTATATGGTCTTATCTTACGGAGTAAAAGTACTGTTGAGTTGTATAAATATTTGCTTACTCCAAAAAGGTTTTTCTGAACTGTTATCTGTTCCCAATGATAACTCTTTACTTATACATTTATATTGAAGCAACAGGTCTCAGACTTCAGAGAGCTATTGGTCCTTATGCAGTATTGACCTGTGCTCCAATTTGCATCAATGACCTGTACGTTGCTTCAATAGTTTGGTTTATAATCACTTGCAATTCAATAATATTCTTGCAAACAGAAAAATTAATGAGTGCTTATCTTTAAAACTGCCCGACGCCGATTTCAGCGCTGCCGCGTTTCACAATCAAGCTGTTTCTTCAGGGGCTAGCTTCACTCAGTACATGTTCTGAATGGCAAGTTCAGCTCTCTGAAGTCTGAGACCTGTTGCTTCAATATAAATGTATAAGTAAAGAGTTATCATTGGGAACAGATAACAGTTCAGAAAAACCTTTTTGGAGTAAGCAAATATTTATACAACTCAAAAATTTAATTTTGACATCTTTATTTTTAGAGATTCCCTGTTTTGTGGACAAAAGATCTCTTTATTTTTTGATGTTTTCAGACCTACACAAGAATGTAGGAAGCCTTTTTTGTCCTTCAGAGCAAGAGTTCTTGCTTTTGGTTCTACTTTTTTTCTTAGATATCCTTGCAAATGTTTTACCTCCTATGGGGGATAACCACTATGTTTTCATGGATCCTTCACATTTAGAATGGTTCCTCTTGGAAAAGGAAAATAAAGGGGTAATGGGAGACGATTCCTAAATTTTGTTTCCTTATATATGTGTTTTTTTGGAGCATATTACAGTTTTTTGATGTCTTTTTTAAATTTTATTTTGGGGAAGTAGATTAAACTCCTCTGGTTCTCCTTGATTTATATACCTAGGGCTTCCGGGTTGTTCTCCGTTAAAGTGGACTAACTTATGGAACGTATGACTGTTGTTGCTGATTCTTTTGTTTTGTTTAAATTTTTTGTTTGTTTAAATGGTAATTAAACATACATGTAAAAAAAATAATCATATTTGAAACATGGGGTACCTGTACATAAATATATATTTCTAATATCAGCTATTTGAATTCAAAACATACAAAGGTTTATATTATATTTTAAATAAGTTGGCAGCATCTCTCTTCCATCAGGTTTTCCTGGTCTCTGCCTCTCCAGTTGGCACATGAACAGGTCTTTTACATGCAGATCAACGTTCTCCTTATATAGGTTGAGTCAACCTTGCTAGTAACTTAGAAAAATGCTGAGAAGAAATTTATTTGCCAGCTTCAGGGAAGTAAAAATGTATCATGACTTAAATAAACTCTATCAAGAGTTTCCAAACAGCATGAAAGTGTTGAATAATACTCCCTTTCAGATGGGTTTTGGCTTTCCCCATTCGCCATCATGAGCTGCATTATCAATTTCATTACAATGTACATGAGGTTCATCATCCATTTTTGGAGATGCAAAACTTATTGCTGTTATCGGTAACATCTGGAATTTGGGAAGAGGAAGCACATGAAGAATGCTCAAGGACTGATGGTGAGATCTTAAAGCATGAAGGCAAAATGCATACCCACACTTGAAGTTCCTCACTGCCTCATTTAATCACATTTATGTGCCAGTTATATGAGAAATAAAGGAAAATTAAGTATAAATACACAAATGCGCATATGTATATATATATATATATATATAGCCACGCCCTTTCCCCTGGCTTCTGGCTTAGAGGGGCGAGGTAATGGAGAACTTCTCTTGGTGAGCTCAAATAAACTAGCTTTTCCTCAGGTGGATTCTGGGACATGTAGTTTGGCTCTTAAGAAGAAGTGTATTCATGGTCCGATGTTAAGGCAAATGACAAAATTTATTTTAAAGTAAAGGTTCAAGTAAACTGTACACAGGAATTTTGTCCATTCAGGATTGTTTGTAACAGAGCATTTAGATCAGTATAACTGCTTCACAGTCTTTTAAACACATGCAGCTGGTTAACAACGTTGCTCAGTCTTAGAGAAAAACCTCTGCTCAGCAAGGTAAAAATACTTCTTTTTAACCTTGTGTTTGTGAAGCACTTAATAGCAAAAGAATAGCTCAGTTCCTCTGGAACAACCTCTTCTTTCCCTCCTTCCTTTCAGGATAGGTTTTTAAACTCAAAATAAGAAAACAAGTAACAAACATTCACAAGCTTTCTCTTCAGCGTGACTCAGCACTTTGCCTGAGAAATGCAAACACGTGGAGTTTTCTTCCAACCCAATTCCTGGCTCAATTCCAGTTACCTGCTTCTAGAAGACTTTCTCATTCAATGCTAGCCTTTAGCATAATGATTCCATGCTTGTAGCTTGACACAGGTTACAGTCCATGGGGATATCTAGATCTTGCAATTCCTCCCCTGCCAACTCAATCTGCATATCCTCTGGTGTTGTTAGGGCAGTGTCCTGTTCTGAGCTCTGGACACAGTGCTCAGAATACAGCCTTCCTGGGGATTCTAATGTCTCTCCTGAGCTCAACTCTCCCCGATAAAGACAGTCAGTACCTGAAGCACTGGGCAGTTCTTCCTGGTTGTACTCACTACGGTTCCTTGTCTCCTTCCAGCCTCTCTGGAACAGCTCTCTGTATTCCTCTCTGGGTTCTCTCCTGGAGATCTTCAGGTGCTCCTGGTTTCATTCCTGATTCCCCTGAATCCTCTGAGTCCTCCAAACCTCCTGAGACCTCTGAGCTTCTCCTTTCCTCTGAGCTTCCCCTTTCCTCTGAGCTTCCTCTTTCCTCTGCTTTAGCAGGGGTTTATATTTCCCTTTCCAGGGCTCCAGCCCTTCTCCACTCCTCCCAGGTGATTGTAATCACCTCTCAAGTCTACAGTTATGTCATAGGAGTTAGGGTGTTGTGGCGGCCTGAACTTTCTCTCCCTCAGGTTTCTTTCTCTATGAGGGGCCTGAAATCCATGCCCTGCAGGGATTTCTCCTTTCTCTAAGTTAAAGTCATTGGCCTTTTCTATACTCATAGGCTCAAAACAGGCTTCCTTGTCACAATATATATATGCAATGTGTTATTTTGAGCCAATACTGACTCCTGGCACCCCAGAATCTCCTGAGTTTTTTGGCAGTATGACAGGATGTAGATTGCCAGGCCTTTCTTCCGAGGCAATGGAGGGTTAAATGACGTTTCCAAGGCCGCTAGTGGGAATAGAACCCTGGCTATGGAGGGTTAAGTGACTTTCCCAAGGAATGCTAGTGGGAATCGAACCCTGGTTCCTTGGTTCATATATATATATATATATATATATATATATATATTGTGGCACCGCCCCTACTAGGTGGTTGCCTAGTGAAGGCAGCAGGCCATCACATATCTTATATTTTTACTTGAACTCCAGGGTTCAGACCTCTGGAGGTTTAGTTGTGTGTAAAAACAGTCCAAGTGGTTTTCAGGCCAACACAGGAAAAATTTATTCAATTTTATCGCTTTACCGTCAGGCTTCGCAAACAGACCTTTTGCAGAAAATCTTGAACACCATAACAGAAAAAAGGATATTTTCTCCAAATCAAAACTTTGTCACCAAACTGTATTCCAGCAGTGCTATAAACAAACTGTTTCTTCCAGCAGCTTAACAGAAGAACTTCTTTTTCAAAAACAAACACAGTTGAAAGTAATAGCAATTAGCAGAGTCCAGCAAACCTACAGCTTCCTTCAATGGCTTAAAGTTTTAGCTAACGGATGTCTTCTGCTTGTCAGCACAAATACTAAAAATTGCTGCATTAAAACATTCACTTCAGCACGGGTACTGTTGGTGCTTTAACCTTGAGAGTTCTTTCTCTCTATCCTAAGCTTCCTGGATATAAAAATCAGGATAAACGGTTTTCTGGATTTCCCTCTCAGTTAAACCGTTAGGCTTTCCTTAATCTGAAGTCATGCAGAAAGAGCATTCTATCAAAGAGTCTGTGGAATCCTGTTCCTCTACATCAGGGTCTATTTCCATGTCTTCCTCCTCTGCATTACATGTCACTGGGTTTAAAACAAGCTCAGGAATTTCAAGTTTAACTTCTTTTAAAAGTCTGAACAGTCTTTCCCACTGAGCTTTCCTTCCCCCTTCTGGGTTTGTAGTATAGCTATGAGACTTCTTCCCCTTTAATAAACCCTTTAAAGGCTCTGTCTCTCTCAGCTTATCTTTAGGAACATTCTTCCTGGCAGGCTTTCTACAAGATACAGTTTCTTCCTCAGAATCTTGTAAGCTTATCTCTGAGTCTGGGTTATATTTCTTAACCCCCACAGACTTTTCCCTCCTACCTCTGAGCTTTGCTGTGAACCTTCTACAGCATGGGCTTTTCCAGGAAGTAGCGTCGTCTGAATCAGAGCTGCCTTGGGAATCACTGCAGTGTCTGTTTCCAGACCCTCTAGGCTTTCCAGCACTGAAGACTGGTTCCTCCTCAGTCTGGTCTGAGACTTCTTGCTCTAGCTTACTTACAGCCAGCCTTCTCACTTCCTCTCTCCTGGAAGGAGTGTGAGTAGCCCTGGTTCTGGCTCCTTCACAACTGCTGTCTCTGAAGCTGTTCCTGTCTCTCCAACTGGATTTGTTGCCTGAACTGCACCTGCTGCCTTGTGTTCCCTTTCCGTTTCTGTTCCTGCTTGAACTCTCTCTGAAGTCTTCACCTCGAGTTCTGCTTTCACTTCCTCCCTTGCTCTGTATTTGTGTGAGCTTAAATGTTTGAAAGTGACGTCCCTCTCCTGGCCCCACCCACAGGTGTTTCCTATCTCTATCTGGGTGTGGTCTGAGCCTGGCTTTTGAAGTGTGTTTTTTTCCACTACCTTCATTCTGGAACGTGTGTTTTGGTGAGCCCTTCCCCCACACATAAGAAAAAGTTTCATTTTTTTCTGTTTTCCAGGGCTGTGCTGCACTCTCCTTACCACAATATATATATATATATATATATATATATATATATATAGAGAGAGAGAGAGAGAGAGAGAGAGAGAGATACAGTATAAGGATCATTCCGAGCCATGAATCGGGGGGATAGATGTCCCGTTGGGATGTCCATCCCTGCTATTTGGCCCCTCTGCCAACCCCGACTAACTTCCCTGCACATTGTATGGGGAGGTTAGATGGGGGTGGGAAAGGAGCAGTGTGGGGCGGAGTTAGGGTGGGCAGTGGGCGATCTGTGGATCCGGACATACAGGGCCAATACCAATGTCAGTCCTGTGTGTCCGGGGCCTGCAGACTGAACGGGGAACTTATTCCACCTCTGAGGTGAAATAAGTTCCCCTAGTCAATGGGAGACAGCATGCCTGGGCATTGGAGGAGGTAAGAGGGGGTAGAGGAGATTACACACAGCCTGATCCTGGCCTTGGGAGGCCAGATCGGGGGTCAGGCTTCAGGGAATCCATAAATCTGTTTGGCGGCCGGGGATCGCAGCTTCTGAATGGAGCCGCGGTGCCATGGCAACCAGATGCCAGGGCATTGTGGCTCCATTCAGGAACCTTTACTGAGTTAGCCGGGCAAGGCCTGTACGTGCAGGTCGACTGGGATAGGGGTCCCACCTGCATGTACAGGCCTGGACGCAATTCTGATCCTGCGGGGCTAGACATGCCCAGTGGGATAAGAATCCCATCTAACTCTGTGCATCTGGTTCCGATCAGGCGCACAGAGGGCCAGGACATCCAGGACAGAATCGGTCCCTATATAAATATATATATATAAATATATAAAGAGAGTGTCAATATTTAAAAGGTACTTAGATGTTTGGTGCCTGTCCCGAATGTCTACTGTATATTCTGCAGCATTATATGAGTATGCTGCAATAGATATAATACTATATACAGTAGAGAGTGAGGAGGGTGGGCTAGGAGCATTTGGGGGGCTGGGGCAGCAAATCTGTATTTATTTACATAGGCACTGATATTTGATGTCTATACATATAACTTATATGCTTGGCTTTGAAATACCCAAACTAGATAAGACTTGGGCCATTGGAGCCAAACATATAAAATATATATATAAAAGCACATTTTAGAAAAACTGTCTATGCAGTGGAATAGACATCAACGTGAAAATGCCTGCAAATCTAAGTATGTTTTCAGAGATAGGATATGTACTTTTGAGGCTGATGTAAAATTGACACCCCCCCTAAAAGATGAACATGGCTTTTCAAACTGTCTGATAGACATATACACTTGTATGTGTTGTAATATGGAGCACAGAAATCTGGTAAATCTGTAAGGCCCAAGGCACAATAAAGATGTACAAGCCACTTTCAAAATTACAATGTACTGGGAATGGTGCCGGTGGGTAAGAAACATGGGAGAAATATAAAGGAGTCAATGGGGTGGATACACATGGAAAAGGCTACATTTTAACTCAGTGTATGTGGAATCTACACATGTAAGATGTGTTATAGTGGCAAAATGCACATGCCCACCCATATGTGCATGACACATCTTTCCCAGAGGAATCTGAAGTTCTACTTTCTTCAAGGTCTGCTACTACTCTGGAATCATCCTTTGCTCCTTCGTCTCTGGGACTCATCTTGAGCTAAGGGTCACTATTACGGTTCTAGATGTTCTTCTTGACAGGGATCTTACATTTGTACTGCAGGTTTCAAATGTTGTTCGTGAAGTATTTTTTCTTTTATTTCATTTATGTTCAATTCAGTGTCTTCTGGATCATTCTTCTCTGTGTACTTTGATTCTGGCCTTGTAGTCCCACAGATAGATTACTGCAATTACCTGTATTATGGATGGCCTCAGAAACTTATTTAGCATCTTCAGTTGGCTCAGAACAGTCAATCTCCTTTATGAAGCTCAGAAATTGGATTATTATATACTGAGCACTGGTTACTGGTTCGTTATCATCTTTGTTTCGTGCTCTCTTAATATTTCATCACATCTATTATATTGGACTTCCTCTCTTTCTTTCCTCTGCTTTGGTGTCTTATGTTCCTTCTTGGTCTCTTCATGCTTCGCAGCGTAACCCGATTGTACCCTCTCACTCTGTAGTCCACTTGCAGGGCTGTTACCGTTCCTGCTTCTCTCTTAATATTTTCTTGGAGTCGCCCCTTTGAAAGTATAGGACTGCTGTTAAGACATTTTATTTTATGAAGGTTTTTCCACCTGACTGATTTTGAAAGGAATAAATTTTGGCTGAGTGTTGTTTTCAGCCCTCCTTTTGTGTCTTTTGTTTTTATTGAAGATTCCTTTTATTTCATCCTTCGCACCTCTTGTAGTGTTTTGGCATATTGTTCTCTCTTTTTTGCTATTGTTAACCATATATATACATATTGTAATGTTTTATCAAGTAAATAAACTATAACAACTAGGACTACCACATGATGAGAGGGCAAGGTATCCCAAGTGCCATATGGTGAATAAGTGCCAAGAGCCATGGGCACATAGCAGCAAGCCAATGCATAGAGCCATACATATAGGCAGGCAGGCCCCCTCTCCGCCCCACTACCTTCTTTATCTTTATCTTTATTAACACTTGATAGACCGCTGTTGTACAAACATTAAGCGGTGTACAATAAAAACTGGTTACACACTGCAAACCTAGAAAATGAACGCCAAAAAATAGACAGGAAAGAGGGGAGCAAAGTGAGACAGGGCACTGCACACAAATATCAAATCATAAACAAAGTGGCCGAAACTGCGCCACACAGATCACAAAAACAGGGGTAAGGGAGGGCGGCTGTAGACAAGACACAAGACAAGGACAGACAATACTCAGGACAAAGTCTCAGGGGTGAGGTCAAAGGCTTTCTGGAAAAGATGAGTTTATATGGATTACATTGCCATAGCTATTGCAGGCACCCAGAGCTCCACCATACGGGTCTCATCCTTATTGGGTATATATAGCACACCCCCATAGATCAGAGGCAATTACTAGGCACACAATGTCTACTGGGTGTGTAGACATAGCAACTAAGAGTTTGCTGTTGCACAGAGCAACTGATTGCACTGAACCATAACTTTATAAATGCTACAGCTCCCACTGACATGAAGAGCACTGGCCCTCTACATAAAGGCTTGCACCCCAGTATTCTAGCTGGGAATCATTTGTGAGGATGGTAGGGGTTGAATAGGTAAACAAAGTGTATTTCTAATTATGTACATTCCACTCTACTTCTATAGACACTTTTGCATCATGCAAGACCTGGAGGCCATAGAAATGAGGTTCGGGGCCATGTGGAGGACAGGGCCCAAGTTGCTTCAGCATATTCATCAGAAGCTTCTTGATCATGAAGATACATTACATCAGTTGAGGTATATATGACATAAACAGGGCGGGTCTCATATATGAGCAGCTAAATCGACCAGGCTATGAGATGCATGTTGACACCATGCTTCTACAGCATAGAGCACTAAACTGTCATGGCAGCCTCACTAGCTCCCCGATCAAGGGGATGAGATGGAATGACTGCACTAAGCACAGTGTCATAAGCAGCTGTTGTACAAGGTGTATAAGATATCCAGAGGTGCTGAAAATATGACAGCCTAGCCCAGTACTCAGAGAATGACAGCGAGGGTGGTGTGAGATCAAGGAAGTAGATCTTCCGGGATGGGCCAGAGGGAAATAGAGAAGTGGTTTGGTGGGAACTCCTCAGTGGAGGTGTCACATATGGGTCATATGGTTAGAACTTTAGATGTAGAAATATAGGATGACTGCACATATGCAGATGTCTGACACTGGCCACATGTATACCCCCCCCCCCCCCCATACACTATTCAGGCTCCTGATGTCAGGAGCCTGAAACGACACTGCAATTAGCATTCACTACCTCCCAAGACACACTTGTATCAAGGGACTGAGGATACACGGAGCAGCAGCCACCACCCCCAGGGCACATTTTGTATAAGTATCTGATGTTGTATTCCACTTACAGACTGCTCTGAGGTACAACACAAAGTGGAAGCAGTTAAAGGAAATACAGGTATTATGCACTATCTCCAGGAACAAGCAGGAATGAGTCTTCACATATGGGTATGTCGGTACCTGATACCGATCCCAGTTGGTACGGGTATCGGGCTTTGCAAGAGCATCCCGACAGACGATACTTTGATTCCTCTGATGACTCTGAGGATTCTGAAGAGTCTGTCAATGCAGCGATGCTTCTTCCACAGGAGGAGTCCTCTCCTAAACGAAGGATGTCTCCTCCAGAGGACTTGTCTTTTCCAGACTTTATCAGAGAGGTGGCTCGGGGCCTCTCTATTACAGTAGCCCCAGAGTCAGAGCCTAGAGCTAAGGAGTTAGATATTCTACAATATCCTAAAACTCCTAAAGAGGCAGCTACCTTGCCTATTCATGAGATTCTGTATGATCTCATGTTAAGGATGTGGGAAGCACCTCTAACCACCTCTCCTCATTCTCGCAGGTTGGACACCATGTATCGTGTCCCTCCTTGTCCTGGTTTCCATAAAACTCAGCTTCTTCACCACTCTATTGTGGTTGAGTCTGCAATGAGAAAGATTAGAAGTGCCAAGAGACATGCTTCTAATCCTCCAGGACGTGAATGTAGAACCCTGGATGCTTTTGGTAGAAGAGTCTCCCAAGCTTCCATGCTTGCTGCGAGAATTAATTCTTATAGTCTCTACATGGGAATGTTCTTAAAAGAAGTCACTGACCATTTGCAGACTTTAAGTCCTTTTATGTCTGACAGTAAAAGGCAAGAATTTCTCACTGGGCTCAAACATGCCCAGGATATCTCCAAATTCTCCAACCATGCAGCTTTCGACTCCTTTGAATGCGTAAGCAGAGCCTCAGCTATAGCTATAGGTGCACGTAGGATTGCTTGGCTTCAAGCATCTGATTTGGAGACCTGGGTCCAAGATGAATTGGGAAATATCCCTTGTACAGGTGAGAATCTGTTTGGTAAAGATTGGCAAGCAAAAGCCAATCAAATGGATGCTGAAAATTCTGCTTTGGATAGACTATCCAAATCTACTGCTTCTCCTGCTAAGGAAAGGTTGTTCAAGAAAACACCTTTTTCTAAAAATGGAAGATCCTATCCTGCTTATAGTCAGAGAGCATCTTCTGCAGCTCAGTTTCCTTCCAAATGTCAGCAATCCTCCAAACAGACCAAGACAAAAGCTGCAAGGCCTGCTCCAGCCCAGCAATTTCAGCCCCCTCAGGGCCTTTGACTCTCTGCTAGAGAACGTAGCATTCCTGGCTCTAGAAGGACCAAAGCCTTCCACCATTCCAGGAAGGTTATGTCACTTTGCTCCCAGATGGGGGCAAATCACAGCAGAGCATTGGACACTCTCCATCATAAGAGAGGGGTACAAACTTCATTTTTCCAGCTTGCTCCCTCTCACAAGAGTGCACCAGTTCAATTCTCCAACCTCCCTCCTCAGCCTGTTAGAGCAGGAGGTTGCCACTCTACTAGCCCAGGGGGCAATAGAGGAAGTGCCTTCTCAACAACAGGGCACAGGGTTCTACTCCCCCTATTTTCTTATCCCAAAGAAAACAGGGGGCTTCAGACCCATTTTAGATCTCAGAGAGTTGAACAGATTCCTAGTCAAAGAGAAATTCAAGATGGTTTCTCTAGGAACTCTGCTGCCATACCTTCAGTCAGGATTGGCTTTGTTCTCTAGATCTCAAGGATGCGTACACTCATGTTCTCATCCATCCAACTCACAGAAGGTTCCTTCGGTTCCTTTTCCAGGAGAAGCACTATCAATACAGAGTGCTCCCCTTTGGCCTGGCCTCTGCACCAAGGGTGTTCACGAAATGCATGGCAGTGGTTGCTGCTTTTCTGCGCACCCTGGGAATATTTGTCTTCCCTTATCTGGACGACTGGCTCATTTGAGCTCCCACTCAATCAGAGGCCAAGACTGCTCTAACCTGCAAAATGCATATCCTTCAATATTTAGGGCTGGTAATAAACATCCCAAAATCCAAGTTGATCCCTACTCAGTCCCTGGAGTTTATAGGGGCGCTACTGGATACCACAAGGGCAAGGGCCTATCTTCCCCAGGCCCATTGCCTTCGCTTGATGCAGTTAGCTTCTCAAGCAGAGTCAAAACCCCTTCTAACTGCTCGAGAAATGTTACAGTTGCTAGGCCACATGGCATCCACCGTTCATGTCGTACCATATGTTCACCTTCACATGAGAGCAGCTCAGTGGACTTTATCCACCCAATGGACCCAGGCATTAGGCTGCCTGTCAGACAAAATAGCAAACACAAGTCGCCTCATTTTGTCCCTCCAGTGGTGGAAGTCCCCTCAGAACCTGTTGCTGGGGTGTCCTTTTCAACAGCCTCTACCCCAGGCAACTCTTACAACAGATGCTTTTCCAATGGGCTGGGGAGCTCATCTTCAGGACCTCTCCACCCAGGGCATCTGTTCCCCACAGGAGACTTGTCTACATATCAAGCTCTTAGTGCTCAGAGCAATCTTCCTTGCTCTGCGAGTTTTCCACACCCTGCTCAGCCACAAGACAGTCCTTGTCCACACGGACAATCAGGTAGCCATGTTCTATATAAACAAGCAGGGAGGAACTGGCTCTCTGTCGCTTTGCAACGAAGCTCTGCGACTGTGGGCCCTCGCCAGAGAGCATCACATTCATCTTCTGGCAGTCTATCTTCCAGGTGCTCAAAACTCTTGGGCAGACAGACTCAGTCGAGTTCTGCTTCCACACGAGTGGTCCCTACATATGGACCAGGTATCCAAGATTTTTCAAATTTGGGGAACCCAGGACATAGACCTCTTTGCAAGTCCGTGGAATGCCAAACTTCCCCGATTCTGTTCCAGAACTCCAGCTCAGGGGGCTCAGGCAAGGGATGCTTTCCTCCTCCATTGGGGTCAAAACTTCTTGTATGCCTTTCCACCCATTCCCCTAATTCCCAAAACCCTGTTCAAGCTTCAGAGAGACAGAGGCCACATGATTCTCATTGCTCCACATTGGCCATGACAAGTGTGGTACCCTCTGCTTCTACATATCTCTCAAGCTCCCTCCCTAGAGTTAGGGTCTGCTCCAGACCTCCTCTCTCAGGAGGACGGAAAGTTGTGGCACCCCAGTCCCCGGTCTCTGCATCTCAGGGCTTGGTTGCTGAAGGCCTAGATCTTCAGGATCTTCCTCTTTCTCAACAAGTGAAAGATGTTCTTTATGCTTCCAGAAAACCTTCCACTAGATGTTCTTACGCTTTCAAGTAGAAAAGGTTTACGATCGGGTGTTCGGGAAAGGGTCTTAACCCCCGTTCAATACCTCTGGAATCATTGCTGGAGTATCTCCTGCATCTGTCTAATGCAGGCCTTAAGACAAATTCAGTAAGAGTCCATCTGAGTGCTATTGCAGCTTCCCTCAAGCCTCTAAATGGACAACCTGTTTCCTCTCATCCCCTTGTAGCAAGGTTCATGAGAGGCCTCCTTTTAACAAAGCCTCCCATTAGACCACCTCCGGTGGCATGGGACTTAAATTTGGTTCTTGGTCAGCTTATGAAGCCGCCTTTTGAACCTTTAGCTACTACCTCCTTGAAATACCTTTCTTGGAAGGTTATCTTTCTCAATGCAATCACATCAGCACACCGCATCAGTGAATTGCAAGCACTAGTAGCTAATCCACCTTATACAAGGTTCCATCATGACAAGGTGGTCCTTAGGACTAATCCACACTTTATGCCTAAGGTGGTCGCGCCTTTTCACCTCAACCAAGAGGTCTACCTACCTGTCTTTTTTCCAGGGCCTCATGCATCAAGTGCAGAGAGGAATCTTCATACCCTGGACTGTAAAAGAGCTCTAGCTTTTTACTTACAGAGGACACAACAACATAGAAAGTCTTCTCAACTCTTTGTTGCTTTTGATCCTTCTCATTTGGGACAACCAGTCTCCAAGAGAACACTTTCCAACTGGATTGCCCAATGTATTTCTTTCGCCTATCAGAGCAAGAACATTTCTCTGGAGGGCCATGTCACAGCCTCACAATGTGAGAGCCATGGCAGCCTCAGTGGCTCACCTGAACTCTGTGTCTATCGACGACATCTGTCGAGCAGCCACTTGGGCCTCGGTTCATACCTTCACAGCCCATTACTGTTTGGACAAGGACTCCTACAGGGATGCCTTGTTTGGTCAGGCTGTTCTCAAACACCTGTTCCATACTTAATCAACTCCTACCCACCATCCCTCAGGGGATGCTAGAGATCCAGGTGGGGAAGTGCAGCCCTGTCCCAGGGACACACAACTTATGGGCTCTCTCCCTGGCATCAAAAGCTAGGGAGTCCCCATATGTGAAGACTCATTCCTGCTTGTTCCTGGAGATAGCACAGTTACTTACCTGTAACAGGTGATCTCTGGGAACAGCAGGAATAAGTCTTCACAACCCACCCACCTCCCCTAGGAGTTGTCTCTCTCTCTCTCTCTATCTCTCTTCCTTTCCCTCTCTTTCCCTCTTTGTCTCAGCTATAAAACTCAACTGAGGAGAGACAGTTGGAAAGGTGGGAAGGCAGCACGCAGGCGCTGTGGAATGCTCCCAAAAGCTTTCTGATTGGATGCTTGGGAGCGTTCCCGCACAGGCTCCGTCGGTACCGAGGTACCCATATGTGAAGACTTATTCCTGCTGTTCCCAGAGATCACCTGTTACAGGTAAGTAACTGTGCTTTATCTTTATATAGCGTCCCTGAAATGGGTACGCTCAAATTTTATGCCTCAGGTCATATTAAACCACGCATGAAACAATTCAATCATGCAATATTTTATTAGGAACAAATGTAGAATGAATGCATTACAAAAGGTTCTGTGATATGTTCACCTGCAGAACCGATAAAAGAACTTGAAGTAAGAGTTTAGTAAAATTTGCTAAATTTATCGTACGCTTGAAAAGTAGCGTTTTTTCGATACCCTTTAACCTTTCCCAGCATTCGCGGCTTCGCAGAAACAGCTGCCAGCGTGAAGGAAAAGGCCCTTCACGCTGGCGGCTGTACAGAGGGAGCCGGGGCCACGCGCGGGCTTCCCCGGCTCCCTCTAAAGCCCCTCAGACAGCCACGGTGCTGGTCGGGGTGGGGGGAGGCCAAGGACTGCATGGGCTGTGATGGGGGAGGGAGGCTAGGACTACAAATGGGCTGTGATGGGGGGGAACCTGGACTGCAAATGGGTTGTGATGGGGGGGGGGACCTGGACCGGAAAAGGGCTATGGGGGGGGTGGGACGACTTGGACTGGAAATAGGCTGTGATGGGGGGGGGGACCTGGATTGTAAAAGGGTTATGGGGGGGGGACATGGACTGGAAATGGGCTGTGATGGGGGGGACCTGGATTGTAAAAGGGTTATGGGGGGGGACATGGACTGGAAATGGGCTGTGATGGGGGGGGACCTGGATTGTAAAAGGGTTATGGGGGGGGACATGGACTGGAAATGGGTTGTGATGGGGGTGGAGGGGACCTGGACTGGAAAAGGGCTATGGGGGGGGGGCCTTGGACTGGAAATGGGCTATGGTGGAGGGAGGGGGAACTTGGACTGGAAATAGGCTGTGATTAGGGGGGTAGGACTGCAAATGGGCTGTGATTAGGGGGGGCTAGGACTGCAAATGGGCTGTGATGGTGCGGGGGGGACTCGGACTGCAAATGGGCTGTGATGGTGGAGGGGCCTAGGACTGGAAATAGGCTGTGATGGGGGGACTTGGACTGAAAATGGGCTGTGATGGGGGGGGACCAGGACTGGAAAAGGGCTATGGGGGGGGGGGTACTTGCACTGGAAATGGGTTGTGATGGGGGGGGGGGCCTGGACCGGAAATGGGCTAGGGGTGGGGACTTGGACTGGAAATGGGCTGTGATGGTGCGGGGGGAAAAGGACTGCAAAAGGGCTGTGATGGGGGGGGGCATGGACTGGAAATGGGTTGTGATGAGGGTGGAGGGGACCTGGACTGGAAAAGGGCTATGGGGGGGGGGGAACTTGGACTGGAAAGGGGCTATGGTGGAGGGAGGGGGAACTTGGACTGGAAATAGACTGTGATTAGGGGGGCTAGGACTGCAAATGGGCTGTGATGGTGCGGGGGGACTCGGACTGCAAATGGGCTGTGATGGTGCGGGGGGATTCGGACTGCAAATGGGCTGTGATTGGGGGGGGGCTAGGACTGGAAATGGCCTGTGATGTGAGGGCTAGCACTGGAAATGGGCTGATGAAGAGCTGGAATAGGACTGGAAATGGGCTGATGTGGGTCATGGGAGAATGGGACTAGAAGGGAGTGGATGCTGGGTGGGTCTAGAACTATAAGGGAACTGATTTTGGGGGAGGACTAGAATGGATGGGGAATGAGAATGGAGAGGGGAAAAAATATTTTGTGTGGAAGAAAAGTCTATGATGGGCCGGGTATTGGGAGAGTAAGAGGGGCTTGAAAATGGAAGGGTGAAATTTAAACGGATGATAAAGGAATAAAGAAAGAATTGGGGGAAAGAGCAAAAAGGAATCAGTATGTTAAAGCAGAAATAGGGAGAGAATGGAAAACATCTAAAAGAGAAGAAAGGACAAATGGATAGCTCGCAGAAGACACGAAGAAACCAGAAGAAAGTGACTGGAGCAATTGCAACTGAAAAATAAAACGCCCAAACAGAAGGTAGAAAATACTTTTTATTTTAATTTATTAACTGGAATATGTCTGGTCTGGGAAGTGTGTATTGCTAACATCTTTGCGTTTTTGTTTAGTGCAAGAGGAAATTACTTTATAGTTTTATTCTCCAGTGTTGTACATTTCATGTTTGGATTTTGGGGTTCCCAGTTTAATTATTATCTGATCAAGGAAGTTAGCCTACACGTATCCTCGGTAATTTTTGTGGGTGGGGCTTTGGGGCGGGGCAGGGGTGGGACTAGGGGCGGAGAATGGGTGGAGCATGGCGAGCCACAGGTGTCGGGTTTTTCTTGGTGAAAAAGTTGGCAACCCTAGGAGTACACCACCTCGGTATCAAGCATCATAGAAGAGAGGACTTCTGAGGTAATGTACTCCTCTGAAGACAAGGAGGAAGAGGAAGAGGAGCTGCCAATCCCTCATCCTAAAGCCAGAGAGGATGCATCAGAGCATTGGGTGGCCAGGATTCACCCAGAAGAACCCGTAGACCCTCATGTTGAGGGAGAGGGGGGCAGAAGGTGGAGGATGTTACAGAGAAGGTGTATACAAAGGGTAGGAGGGAATCTGGGGAAGAGGAGGGAAGCAGAAGGGGTGAGAGGAGGGGAGAGTGTGGAGGGATGAGGTAGGTAGGCAGGCAGGTGGTCTGCTAGAGGTTTGGATCACTCTTCCTTTCCAGTCTGCTTCCTTTTTGGACCAGATGGGACCCCATGCGGTCCCCAGGAAATTTGAGGACCCCAAAGTCTGCTGCACCTGAGGTCCTTGCAAGAGGAGATGTGGCAGAGCTTTGCCATGGTCTCTAGTTTCCTGGATCTCATGGTGAACCATCTGGAGGGCCTGAGAATAGGGATATGTGCCATGTTACTGGCCATGACTTAGTTGCTGGCACATATCTCTGCTCTAGTCAATCCAGAAAGGGAAGGGGGTGGGAAGAAGAGGCCTTGTTCATTTTGTATTTCTGTGTTTTTTTGTATAATGGGGAGTTGACCATGCTATCTGACGGTAATGCTGTTTGCTCTAGTGACACCTAAGAATAAAGGTTTTTATGTTTTGATATATCTGGTCTCCAGTGATTAGTAATATCTACACCTTTAGCACTTTGGCTATGCAGCCATCCTCCATTCATTGCCTACACCTAGAGCCTTGAGTCCCTGTATAGGAGCCCAACCACATTAGGCTGTAGTCCATCATTGAATGTGCAGACATGAGGCCACTTTCACTATCTACTTGTAATAACATGATCCCAGTTGGATTATGTGTGTCACATCTCTGGAGACACTCCGCACACTACACTGGTGGCCCTGTGGCTCCCAAGGTGCCTATGGAGGGCCCTGCATACTCTAAGACAAGGTGGCAACATTGCCAACAATCCTAACTTCCTACAATGGCTCCAGCAACAACATGACAAAACAGGTTCATCTAACCAAAGATATCTCTCATAACAAAGCATATGGACATGTACTACAATAGCCCTCAACACATTCACATTACATGGATGCGGCGCTGGCTGGATGCTGCTGCTAAGCAAACCCTCACACAGCTTTATATTCCCTGGTCATGAGATTTCTGCCATTAAGCACTGGAGAGTGCAGGGAATAGGTCATTGTGTGGACTCTGGCAAATATCAGCGCCTATGGTCTCCAATGGAATCAAAGCTATACATTCAGCAGCTTGTACAAAGTCTCAGATGTGGCACATCATGTCCTCAGAACATAGGTTTATGGTTTATCAAAAAGCTTGATGTACTGCCTTTCAAAAGTGCCAAAGTGGTTTACAATAAAAAACACAGAAAGGAAAAGAACACGAAGTAAAATATAGGACACGGAAAGTCATGTAGGACGCAGAAGGGAGCGAAAAAGGGAGCAGAGCGAGCCAGGCTCCAGGGGAGTGACCAAAAAGCAGGCCGAAATAGGGATTATTATATCCTAGGAGTTCTTGGAAGGAAGATTGAAAACTTGCTGGAATAAGAATGTTTTCAGAGCAGATTTGAATTTGGGACATGAAAGTTCGAGACATTTGGCGGCGGGGAGAGAATTCCATGATGAAGGACCAAGAAAGAAAAATAGAGAATTTCAAGGACTATCAAGGTGTGCTTGTGATGGCGGTGGGAGGTATATAGTGTTGTAGGAGCAAAAATGAAGCTCCTAAATAAGAACACAAGAAGATAAGAAATGCCATACTGGTTCAGACCAGGGCCCATAAAGCACAGTATCCTGTTTACAACAATGGCCAAACCAGGTCAAAGTACCTGGCAGGTTGCCAAAAAGGTACACAGGTTCCACAGTGCTCATCCCGGGATAAGCACTAGTTTTCCCAGGTCCTCTTTAACAATGGTTTATGGATCTTTCATCCAGGAACTTGGCCAAGCCTTTTTTAAAATCAGCTACACTAACAGCTTTTACTACATCCTCCGGTAACAAATTTCAGAGTTTGAGCACATGTGAGTAAAAAAATATTTTTTCTCTTATTAGTCTTAAATAGGTTACATTGTAGCTTCTCTGCTTGTCCTTTAGGCTTCGATGGTGTAAACAACCGATCTACATTTACCCGTTCCACTCTTTTCATTAATTTATAGACCTCTTTCATATCTCCCCTCAGCTGTCTCTTTTCCAAGATGAAGAGCCCCAAACTTTTTAGCCTTTCCTCATAGGTATCCTTCTATCCCCTCTATCATTTTTGTCACTCTTCTCTGTACCTTTTCTAATTCTGCTGTATCCTTTTTAAGATAAAGTGACCAGAACTGCACATAATATTCAATGTATGGTCACACCATGGAACGATACAGAGGCATTCCTTTCCTTATGATTCCTAGCATTCTATTTGCTTTCTTGTCCACCACTGCACACTGGACAGAGGGTTTCAATGTATTATTAGCGATGACATCTAAATCTTTTTCCTTGGTTGTGATTTCTAAAATAGTACCTTGCATTGTGTAACCATAGTTTGGGTTGTTCTTTCCTAGGTGCAGAACTTTGAACTTGTCCACATTAAATTTTATCTGCCATTTGAATGTGCAGTCTTCCAATTTATCAAGGTCCTTTTGCAATTCTTCACAATCCTCTCAAGTTTTAACAACTTTGAATAATTTTCTGTCATCTGTAAATTTGATCTCCTCACTTGTTGTTCCTACAGTATTTCCAGGTCATTTATGAATAAAACGTAGTGGGCCCAGCACAGTTTCCTGGAGTACTCCACTATTCACCTTTCTCCATGGAGAAAGCTGGCCATTCAGCCCTACCGTCTGTTTTCTTTTAACCAGTTCCTGATACACAATAGTACACTGCCTCCTATCCCATGACTTTCAAAGACTTTCTAAAAATCCAAATACCAGCTCACCTTTGTCTACCCATCAATTCACACCTTCAAAAAATAATCACAGATTAATGAGACAAGACTTAGGGGGATGTTTACTAAACACCGGCAATGTGCGCGCCGCACAATAGCGCACGGAAACGCGGCACACAAACGCTCCAAAACGCTGTTAAACGGGCCGCACACTTGCGATGAACCCCCGCGCATGTGCGGGACACACTAACGGGCCCCGCACAAGTACGTGCCCGCAAATGTCCGAGAGAGGCGTGGAAAGTCTAACGGAGGGCGGAGGAAGGCCCCCGAGGGGCGGAGAGACGGGGTCAATGGGTGGAGAGTGGGAGGGGAGAGGCTCCCCGCACATTATCGGGCCCGAATTTACAATGGAAAAATAGCGCGAGTGAAACACTCGCGGTAGAGGGCATTTAAAGGGAAGAGAAACCATTTACGTCAGCAATGTACAGCAAAACGGGGGAAACCTGCAAAACGTGAGCAGTGTGAGACCCGTGCACAGCACAAAAATGCAATTAGAAGTATAAAATGACCACAGGAAAAATGACTAATAGTAGCTCAGCTCGGGAACAGGTCCAGTAATGGGACAAATGAAAAACCACACGCAGGAAAGTCACAAAAAAAAATGCATCGTGGAAATGTGTATGGAGCGGAGACACCTCTAAAAAGCATTTCCCCCTTATGGAGCTTTCCTGGGAGTGTCCCCCATGTTTGGCCATCAATATCACTGTTGCCCATCTTGGTCATATATTATCCCCCTTTTCCATGGTCATGTCTGGGGTTTATTTTCACGTCTGTCACCAGACAGGGTGAAGCAGCCCACAGTAAAAATGTGCAGAGCAGGGTTTGGGACCCCATCCTGCCAGGTTTACCATCTCCAGGTACTGCACAATCTCTGTGGCAACAGTGTGGTGCAGTGGACAGAGCCGTGAATGCAAAGCCCAGAGGGACACAGGTTCATAATCCCATCTGGGGCTCATGCCAGCCCAGTCAGAATATTTTACCCACCACCAAGCAGAGATAGTAAAGACACCCCTTTATTACAGAGAACATAAGCATGTAGCAAACACCTATATTTTACTCTGCACCGCACACACACCAGAACAATGGGCATCACCCACAGCCGATTCACCCAAATGCAGCCCTGGAGTATCTCAACTCAATCTTGCCATATGCCTTTGCCAAGATAAGGACATGCCAGCATGGTGGCGAAACAATACAGATGGTGGAGGGGGAAGTGCCTGCTAGCCACAGAAGACAGTGGTCAAGCCATGTGCAGGCTGGTCCCGTCCACTGCAACAGACAGGCCCTGATGGATGTACAGTCATGGACCTCCCAGGGAACACAACCAATCCGTGGCAACATGGTGGTGCAGTGCACACAGACAGTGTATGCAAGAGCAGAAGGTCACAGGTGCAAAGCTCAGCTGGTGTCCCTGTCAACCCAGTCCACATATTTTATCCTCCATCAGACACAGATAGTGAGGACACCCCTTTATTGCAGAGAACATAAGCGTGTCCCCAAACCCCATAATTTACCCCACCCCACCCCCCATTTACACACCACAGTTATAATTGACACACACCCCAGTACACACCCCATGTACACACCCCATTTATAATATACACATACCCCATTACAATGGTCATATCTGACAGCTGATTTGCACAAATGCAGTCCTGGAATGGCACAACTCCATAAGTTCACATGTTTGAAAAGATAGGGACATGCCAGCATGGTGTCAGAAGGGTACAAGTGATGGTGGGGCCAGTGTTTGCTAGCCACAGCATACAGTTGGCTAGCCATGTGCAGGATGGCACTGTCCACTGCAACAGACAGGCCCTGTTGGATGGACAGTCATGAATGTCCCAGGGAACTCAGCCAATCTGTGGCTACACAGTGGTGCAGTGCACTCAGACAGTGTATGCAAAACCAGAAGGTCAGAGGTTCAAAGCTCCAAAGCTCAGCTGTGGCTATTCCCAATCCTGAACACATATTTTAACCACCATCAAACACAGATAGTGAGGACACCCCTTTATTGCAGAGAACATAAGCGTGTCTCAACACCCCATAATTTACCCTCCCCCCCGCCCCATTACAATGGGCATAAGTGACAGCCGAGTCGCCCAAGTGCAGTTCTGGCGTGGCACAACTCTATATGTTCACATGTGTTAAAAGATAGGGACATGTCAGCATGGTGTCGGACGGGTACAAGTGGTGGTGGGGCCAGTGTTTGCTAGCCACAGCATGCAGTTGGCTAGCCATGTGCAGGATGGCACTGTACACTGCAACAGACAGGCCCTGTTGGATGGACAGTCATGAATGTCCCAGGGAACTCAACCAATCTGTGGCTACACAGTGGTGCAGTGCACTCAGACAGTGTAAACATAAACCAGAAGGTCACAGGCTCAAAGCTCAGCTGGGGCTATTCCCAATCCTGAACACATATTTTCCATAGAAATAAACAGGGATACTGAGCACAATCCATTAAGGCTGATGACATAGGCATAGGATAGGTAAATCTGCCTTTTTTGTTTACATCCCAGGCACCCACACACCATGAACAAGGGCATCACCCAGAGCAGAGTATCCCAAATGCAGCCATGGAGGGTCACAAATCACTCAGCTCTGCTGATGTATCCAACAAATATGGGTGTGCTGCAAGTCACGTAAACACCACCATGGTATGCAGCTGTATCAGAGCCATAATCATCACGGACAACATGAAAAACCAACCTGTGTCTGCACAACATTGACTGGAGTTGTAAACATCTGCCATAGAACACTGGCCAACAGAGGCAGAAACACATCCACCTGCAGGCCCCACTATCTTAAGACAAATGCAGTGGCAGGATGTTGGGCCTAGTGTGCCCCTCTAAAAACTAGCATGTGCATACATGATCAATCACACAATACAGATGTGGAGATGTCACACACATATTGAAAGCCTGTGATGAGCAGTGACTGATAGAAACGCCTATGCTAAGCACAACCACATCATCCATCTGTAACATACAAACGTCTCTGATGTATGTGCAATGCGTGTCAGGTCATGTCTGCCGCAGAGACTAGCACCCTGGAAAAGATCTCTAAATGTACACCCCAATGTTGCCATGCCTGCACCTCGCCCATTAGTGTTGCGTTGGTCAGGGCTCCCAAATAACATTGCATCAGCTACATGCTGTCCTAGGTGTGGGGAGTGTGTGTCTGTCTATCCAGTGTGTGTTGGCTGTGAACAACCCCCACAGCCCACAATGATAGCACTGTTGGCAGTATTGGCCTGACAATGTGCATAATGAGGAGCAAAGTACTGTGGGTACAGAACAGACAGGGCGGCAGGAGCAGGATGCAGCTACACAGGGCAAATGTGCATGCCAGGACCATGTTGTGCCTTGCCATCACCTCCACAGACATGTTGTCCATAGCATGCCCTGTGTGGAGGTCACTATCACCTTGAATGATCAGTGACCGTGGGATGGCTAGGTCACAACAGAGTAGTTCACCCATGTGATGTGTATGGGTTCTGTGTATATGGTGCCCAATCACTGAATCAACTGCATGGTGGGTGTGCTCACATCCCAGTTAAGGGTGCACAGAGTTTACCTGAGAGCATGCACTGTGGACTGGCTAGTGGCCTGTCTGCATTTCGCATGTGTCTGGCAGCAACACCTTGCAGGGTCATTAGCTGGGCACACACTGTGCCTTTTGCTGGAGAATGTCAGATGGTGATGGGTGAGTAGGGGGTCCCTAGCCCCACTGTTTGTCTGCCTGATCCTGAAATATGGATTTGTCCCAGATTGCACAGAGTGACCTGCAGGTCGTCCTTAACACAGCTGGACTGCGTCTGCTGTTGCTGGCAGCTGCTAGCACCCTAGATGGTATATAGAATGTGCATATCATCATTTTGGGGAAACCTGTGTTCCACACGGAAGGTTTGGTGGTCAGACACACTCTGCCTATGTGTATGGAAATCTCCATTTCCCACACACACCCTGCACATATATCATGAAAGGCAGGGCACCCACACAGGATATGCACCCTTTGGGGAGCATTGCATCCCAGAAGGCTCTGGGAGGCACAGATGCTGCAAGGTGGAGTGTAGGTGTGTCTGATGTGCCAACCTATCAGACATCGGCAGACAAGCTGTCATGATGTATAGGCCAGCTCAGACAGGATAGGTGCTGTGTGTCTCACATCACCCTCAGGGTGAGCACACACCACACACACTGTGATGGTGTGCACCCACTCTGTAGCTGCAACACTGAAGGTTAGTGCCCAACACTAGGCCTAGGTGCTGTGGGGTTGTAAACCCTCCCGTCCGGCCATCATGAGACCGCTGCTGTGCATATGCAGTGCATCATGGGTGTGAGTGGATTGACACCACCCTGTTTACTGCAGCACAAAGTCTGCATAGGTCATATTGCAGGCAGCCATACCTCTCATTACAGCTACAGAGCTGTAGTCCACTGGTGCCTGCAATACCTCGGAATCAAAAGGTTGGTGGTTCAAATCCAAGGTGTGTTTGTACAAGCAATGTTTTTTTGATCCTCACATTGTCCCATATAATCCACCAGTCAGCAGCAGTGCTGGTTACATTGCAGGAAATTAACATACATAGAACAAGCCATTGTAACATTTAAACAATCATTTCCAAGGTTCATGGGGGCTGTCACGCATGGAATGTGTGTAATAACATGTATTACTGGCAACCCCAACACCATGACAGTGCATTAAGCCAGGTCCACACTATATGGTGGCGTGGGGAGCACCTGATGCTGACAGCACTGTGAGGATCTCCGAACATCCACCACTAGTTCACACTCAGGGACCTGTCAATGGCTGCACTCACCAAACACCCCACTGTGTATGGAATCACGGAACCCCTGGCTCCACATGCAGCAAGGTCAGGTGTGGGCCACAGCTAGATTGATAAGAACAGATGCCTGGCTGGCTAAAGAGGCAATCCTGCAGACTGTGTGCTGTGGTTACCAGGGGTGCGGTGATCCATTTTTGAGAATGGTGTACCGCACATGATGTAGGCAGCAGTGTGAGGGTCTTGCCACTAGCATCACCTCTGTAATCCTGAAAGGGGTCTGTGGCAGGTAATAATGTTGCAATGTCAGAAAATATATGCTGGCAAAAGCATAGATGTACATGGAAAGCACCATGGCCAATGGTGTAACAAAGTATGATAATGTGAGCTTACTGAGACTGGCACAATAGAGCCCAACTGGAGGATGTAACCCATGACGCCTGGTTAAGCAGTCCATGTAGCAAACATTGTGCAAGATCACAGCCACCAGGACTGTATGCCGGCACACATACCAAAGGTTATTGTGCAGTGTGCTGACATGCTGACCACATCACCTCATAATGTCCAACACGCAACATAATGTGTGTGTGCAATGCTCATATATGAATCTCATAAAGACCCCTACAGCAAACAATACAGCATTGGTGTCTGTACAAGCTGATACACCACAGAACATGGTCCACCAACATACAGAACCCCATATCACCAGTCTGATTGACACCTGGTGCTGATGTTCTGGCTGCACCCATTGCTATCAGTGTCAGAGCACTACCTGCTATGTGACACACATAGCACACCTCATCTGACAATGGCCCAGAAATCAGTGGATATGTGTCCATAGGTTCAGGACCAGAGTGTGTGAACAAGTGTAATACATAATATTTATCGCATATTTAAATGGACAGGAGAGGCACCTCGTAGTTATGTGAGTATGCTGAGAACATGACACATATTGTTATTAAAATTATAAACTATTATTATGAATACTGCGTACCGGTAATAACCGCAACATCTTGCCACACAGCAATACCGATCGCACGTGCGCGCCTCGATTATTCGCGCAGCCATGCGCCGTGCACCAGCGCGAACCGCTACACGCAAATGCGGAAGTTGCGTCGTTAGCGGTCGCGCGTGTACACACCCTGAAACAAAATGGCGTCCCGAATAAGGAAACCGGCGTTCAGCCAACGAGAGCTGTGCCACCTGTCCACCCTGATTGCCAGGAAACAGAAGAGGCTCTTCCCAGGGCCCTCCAGGAGCAAAAACATGGCAAAGGTCCAGAGGGCATGGGAGAGGCTGACCAGGCGATTCAATCGTCAGGCAGACCACCAACGTGACGTAAGTGAATGGACACACGGCACAACAAACATATACACAGACAGGGTTGATGACAGATGTCCATGCTGTTGTGTGTTATTAGTCTAGAGAGGTCAAGTGTAGCAGGTGAAACACATTCCATATGCACTGTGTATCACATCTGGGTGGTTGGCCATTTAGCCAGGTGGTGACGGATGTGTCCACAGAGGGCATGATGCCCCCCTGGCCTTATGACAGCTGGTGGTGTTGATGTCGCACAGCACACAGCAACACAGCTAGGCCATGCATCTGGCTAAATAGCCACAGGAAACATCTTGTGGTGATGGCGGTATCTGCATCTGCAGGGTAACACATAGGGGCGACCACCATGGGTTGTGCAACGTTGAGCACATGGGCCCTCAGCCACACATGTGCCCTGGGGTGGTGTTAAACTATTCTAAAATACAACCCCCCTATCCCCATGGGTCCAGAGAGACCCCCAAAGTGGGACCCAGTCAACCTGGGGATATGGGTGTGTGGCCTAATGTAGTGTTAAGCATCCCCCTACCCCCAGGGGTCCAGGGAGTCCATTCAAAGTGGGCTCCTTGTCACCCTGGAGATATGGCTGTGTGGCCTAATGTAGTGTTAAGCATCCCCCTACCTCCAGGAGTCCAGGGAGCCCGTTCAAAGTGGGCTCTGTGTCACCCTGGAGATATGGCTGTGTGTACTAATGTAGTGTTAAGCATCCCCCTACCTCCAGGGGTCCAGGGAGTCCATTCAAAGTGGGCTCTGTGTCACCCTGGAGATATGGCTGTGTGGCCTAATGTAGTGTTAAGCATCCCCCTACCCCCAGGGGTCCAGGGAGTCCATTCAAAGTGGGCTCTGTGTCACCCTGGAGATATGGCTGTGTGTACTAATGTAGTGTTAAGCATCCCCCTACCTCCAGGAGTCCAGGGAGCCCATTCAAAGTGGGCTCCTTGTCCCCCTGGAGATATGGCTGTGTGGCCTAATGTAGTGTTAAGCATCCCCCTACCTCCAGGGGTCCAGGGAGTCCATTCAAAGTGGGCTCCTTGTCACCCTGGAGATATGGCTGTGTGGCCTAATGTAGTGTTAATCATCCCCCTACCTCCAGGGGTCCAGGGAGTCCATTCAAAGTGGGCTCCTTGTCACCCTGGAGATATGGCTGTGTGGCCTAATGTAGTGTTAAGCATCCCCCTACCTCCAGGAGTCCAGGGAGACCATTCAAAGTGGGCTCGGTGTCACCCTGGAGATATGGCTGTGTGGACTAATGTAGTGGTAATCATCCCCATACCTCCAGGGGTCCAGGGAGCCCATTCAAAGTGGGCTCCTTGTCCCCCTGGAGATATGGCTGTGTGGCCTAATGTAGTTGGAATCATCCCCCTACCTCCAGGGGTCCAGGGAGTCCATTCAAAGTGGGCTCCTTGTCCCCCTGGAGATATGGCTGTGTCCTAATGTAGTGTTAAGCATCCCCCTACCTCCAGGGGTCCAGGGAGCCCATTCAAAGTGGGCTCCTTGTCCCCCTGGAGATATGGCTGTGTGGCCTAATGTAGTGTTAAGCATCCCCCTACCTCCAGGGGTCCAGGGAGTCCATTCAAAGTGGGCTCCTTGTCCCCCTGGAGATATGGCTGTGTTGCCTAATGTAGTTGGAATCATCCCCATACCTCCAGGAGTCCAGGGAGCCCATTCAAAGTGGGCTCCTTGTCCCCCTGGAGATATGGCTGTGTGGCCTAATGTAGTGTTAAGCATCCCCCTACCCCCAGGGGTCCAGGGAGTCCATTCAAAGTGGGCTCCTTGTCACCCTGGAGATATGGCTGTGTGGCCTAATGTAGTGTTAATCATCCCCATACCTCCAGGAGTCCAGGGAGCCCGTTCAAAGTGGGCTCTGTGTCACCCTGGAGATATGGCTCTGTGTACTAATGTAGTGTTAAGCATCCCCCTACCCCCAGGGGTCCAGGGAGTCCATTCAAAGTGGGCTCTGTGTCACCCTTGAAGTAGGTCTGCTATATCTAGCAGTATCGCAAAGAAAATACAGGACACACAGCTCTTGTAGTGGGTCAAACACTGTCGACCATGGCCTGGTAGACATACACGTGTAATGGACCTATCCACTGCCAAGGTGGATAGGGCAACCCACCCAATGTCACATTTGTTTCTCCATTAGCCCATGTGTGCTGGATTATCATGTTGCCAGTGTGTTTGTATTGCATGACATGTGTAGGTAATATGACCACACATGTATCCACAGTACCACCTACAGGGTTATAGGGCTCATCAGGAACATCATCATCACCCTAACAAATGTGGCATGGCACTGCCATGTCTGTCAAGGGTGCCACAGGGAATGGGTCACGTGCGTCAAGGGAGACACGTACAATGCACATAGGTGTCAAAGCACAAATGGCCACACCCACAGTTAGGCATGTATGTGGCACTGGGAACAGATCATCACCTGTGAAAAACAAGAATGGGTTGAACCATTGTGTTCCCTGATGCCCTGTGTAAGCCAGCATGTCATTGCTCCCCACCAGCCAGTAGAGAAGCAGTTCCTGTGGTCCTCCATGATGCACCCCACAAATGCTGCCCCACAGTTCAGCTGTTGAAGCTAAACCCCCATCTCTGTGTTATTGTAGGTGCAGAACACCTCCATGTCAGAGCCACACCTGTGTGTGTGCCTGCCGAGGTCACACTACCAGTAAAACTGTTGTATGTGAACCCCCATCACTAGTAGCTGTGTTGACATCAACCAAACACAATACCATGGGAAACGTGAGAATGCCCTATCACGACCCACCACTATGAATGCATAGGCACAAAACACACCAAAAACATAGACGACACACCATGTGCCAGAGGACAGGACACAAGAGTGCCAATCACTCGCTGGTCACTGTCAGACATGCCTAGTGTGCTGAATGGCAAGGATACACATGTGCCATGTCACCATGACTGGCCAGTGAGATGGCATCCAGGGGTGCTGGGCTGAACCCGGCAGCCATGCCAAGAGCCCCCCGCCCCCCCCAACCTGTGTGTGGTGGTAGCCATGTCACCTGTGGAGCACAATGTGTCCTGTGGATTACATCCACACCAACATACTGTGGCATGGTCACAAAGGGGCCACAAACCATACAAAATCGGGATGCACCAGCAGTGGCACTGATGAATGCACTCTGCCCAAACAGCCCTGGTGGTATCATCAGGCCCAAACGGCATGTCAATGACCACAGCAAGGTATGGAGTCAGCACATGCGTCTGAGCCCCTAGTGCCGTGCAATGGTGTATGGGCTGTAGCCGTCAAAACTACACAGCCATAGCATTTGTCACTAACACACAGTATGCTGTCCAAAACACACTGTCCTTCAACTATGTCTGGCCCCACAGGGCACCTGACACCACCCTACACCACACTCATCGTGTGATTGCCACCCACAAAGCTCAGGGGCACAGCAGGGGCATATGGGCCAGCAGTGCAGATGTGTAGCATGTGGGACTCATTTGTAACTGATCACCTCTGGGACTCTGCACCAGTGAATCAGAACCGCACTCTGCAACAACCCACACGGACAATATAGTACAACCCTGTGAGGTGCCTAGTGAATGTGATACCTACGTGTACACTAATGGAAATTGCAAAGGGGTGCGTGCATGTCCCAAGATGGAACATGTCGCGCCCCAGGATCAGACCCCACAGGGGCTTCCATTACCTGTGGCCAGGCTCCACACAGTTTTTGCCACAACTGAGGTAAAGCACAGGACACATGAGTCTGAGAAACAGCAATATCCACAGATGCCAAGGGTGTATGGCACCCTGCCTGGACATACCATATGACACGACACCCTCCTGAATGGGATGAGAGACACCTCCTAACATCCCCCACATGCCGAATAGATAGATGATAACGTTGCTGTGTTGGACGTTGCCTGTGTCCCCAAATGGAAAGGCCCCTGAGCACCCCATTCTGTTGGCGGCACCTATGCTGTGAGCACAATCTCACGGATGACATGGCGTCACACACTCTGGGAGTGGCGTTGGAACACTGATGCCGCCGTTGCCGTGTGTGCCATGCAGTTTGTCTGTAACCCAGGAGGGTGTCAAATACCCCTGTCCTCTGGGGATGAGGTGGATGGAGTGTTCAGAATATCTACAACATCGAGATGTGCACCTCCCACATGACATGGGGGTGGATGAGGTGTCGCCTGACAGGTATGCTCATTGCGAGAGCAAATGATGCTAACAGGGTAGCATTGGACCGGTGTGGGTGCATAGGCTGAGTGTCTGAACCCGCCATTGTGTCATGGTCACATGTGCGGCAACAGCAACCTACATGGACCAGGCTGTCCACATGGTATGGTGTGAGACACCCACTGAACCCTTGCCCAACTGGCAGGGAAAAGGTGCCAGCAGAGATCCACAAGGTGGATGCTGACAGGCCCACACTGGCCATTAGGTCAGATGACTACGATACTGCAAGCGGATGCACGGCAAGGACTACGCACTGTGCACCACAAAGGGATGCTATCTGTCATATGCCCATCAGGGACAACCAACACTGCAAGCTGACTGAACTGTCAACATCACACATAACACCACATCTGGGAGACAGGCAGCCGTAGCTGGTCCAGCATCGACAGCATCCACAGGACCTTAAAGTACCCTGTGATGTAATCCCCCCCCCCACAGCCAAACACGGAAACATATGTGGAACATCTCATGCGATCCATGTCCCTGCATGTATGTGGGATGTGAGAAATCATAGGAGGGCTGGACCCTGCACACCATAGTAGGTGGCACAGTCCGAACCCCACCAAACCCCACCCCTCGCAACACAACGGAGGGACATGTCCCTGAATGTGACCCCAGCAGCCCCTATGGAACATGGGTAACCGAGCTATGCAGGGGCACAGGTGGGGGCGCCTCCACAGCTGGGTTGTGTGTTACACAGCCCCTACATGCGCATAACTGAGACTACAGGAGGGCACAGACACATCTGTGTGTGCACACAACTGGGCAGGACTATACCCCTGAGGGATATACATATGACACAACAGGGCAACGCCTACCCATATCCCCACAGGCCTCACTATATACCCACCCCCCCATCACAAGGATGGCCACAGACATCTGGCCAGCCACCAAACAGCCTGTACGTCCCCATTGTATCTGCTAGCACGGTGAGGCCATCTCAACACACATCACACACCCTGGGCCCCGACACAACACACACAGTATGCACAGGGTGCATGGCTGGGTGAGCTGCATATGGGCGTGCCAGGGGGACATGTGTCTAAGCACACCTAGACGTGCGGTCCAACTGGTCACAACTCACGACAGAGGTTCAGTCCGATCCCCCTCCCACACACTGGGTGCATGCCAGGGTGTGTGCTGTCTCATGGATATCATGTGAGTCCCCCCACAGCATCACCCATTTGCTCATGTTCACATGATCAGGACAAGGTTGCAGACTGACAACAACCCATCAGCTGCAGCCTTGCTACCCTTGCAGTGTGCAAATGTGAACATGGGCACTGCAAATAACCCACCTCTGTTACAGAGATATGCACCAGCATGGGGGGCACATGGAAGCCTCCCGTGCCCCCTGCCATTTTGTCTGTGTGTAGGGCATCCTACGAGGCGCCACATGTGGGCTGCAGGGGCCCAGCACGGGCCAATGACACTCAACGTCAGGCCCACAGAGGGATGCCATGTGTGCTAAGGATGCTGTGAATCACATATCACACGCATACCCTTCCCTGAAGCAACACCCATAGGGGAGAACACAGATGCCTACCTTGTAGGTGTGCTGCCCCACAGGGGACACCCACTATGGGGTGCATACACTGGCAATGGTGTCGAGTGGGTCCACAGCAATGGTGACGTTGCATCACCTGCATCTGGGGGCATCAGACACACACACCTTGGACAGCTGCTGTCAATAAGCAGCAGGGATATGTCCCGCAAGCAACACCATGTCCCCTGGGTGTTCTGTCGCCCACCCTCACCCTCAGTGTCTGTGTCACGCCCCACATCTCCCCCCTCACACACACCCTCTGTCTCTCACTGTCCCTCCCACCATCCCACTGTTGTGTTGTGGGGTGGTGGTGAGATGGGTGTGGGCAGACTGCAGCCACACAGTAAGGCTGCTGATTGCTGCCCTATCTGTCAATGCATGTGGATGCCAGCTAGGCTCTGTTGATACTGCAGTGACACCTATGTGCAAACCTATTCCCACATATGTGTGGGACTGACTGCTGGTGGTGCGTTACCATGATGGATATGCCACAGGTAGCAGGAGGGTGGGAGCAGCAAGATGTGGCCCACCCAGGACATAGGCGTCTGCGTGACAGACACAGTGACAGGTGGCAGGTGCTGACAGAAGACAACATTTGCATGTCCACAGGTGGAGGAACTGAGGAAGAAGGCTCGTGAACTACGACAGTTCCACATGCGGTATTTGGAACAGCTCAGCACAGAGGGAGAGCACCACCACGATGGTGAGTATTGGAGGGCTATGCCACAGGTTAAAGTGTGCCATTGGACCAACTGCCTCTGGCCTGCCTTATCTGTACATATGTTATGTGCCACACATGGATGTGCCCTGATGTCTGTCACCCTTCACAGGTGGGGATGCCAGTGACGAGGAACCACACACCTCCACATACAGCTTCCGCAGGCCCAGCACACGCTGCACAAGGGGGGAGGATGAGCCCTTGGAGGAGAACCTGCAGCCCGACCAGCAGGGATCCGAGGAGGAGGGGACGGATGTGGTGGTGGTGGTGTCAGACGACGACATTGCGGAGGAGGATGAGGATGTCACCCACCCTACCCCAAACGAAGGGGATGGAGAGGATGGGACATTGGGGGGTGCAGGGGAGAGGGCCACAGGGGGAAGGGGTGCTGTCAGGGTGAGGGGAGAGGGGCCTCGGTCTGGCCTGGGAGTGTGGCGGGAGTATCTGCAGGGAGGGGAGGAGGGTGGGTGGAGGGGGCCGTGTGGGAACACAGCCCACCACAGGGCCATGGGGGCACCAGTCAGCCACTGCAGGGGTGGGCACAGCACGGGCGGCAGCGCATTCCTGTGCCATCCAGGGCCACTGTCACGGCTCATGCACATGCCAGCACACAGACAACAGGCAATGTGTGTCTGTGTGCTGGCAGGTGTATGCACGATGTCTTAGTGGCCATGGATGACACACGGCGCGACATCCATGTGGTGTTCCATGCCCTGCAGTGCATGACCGGGGCTGTTCGGCAGGTGGACACCGATGTGTTGCAGCTGGCATCCCGATGGCCACCTGCCGAACAGCGTCACAGGCACCAGCAATGTCACCTGTGACGCCCCCATGTGCCCTGTGTTGCGCAGTGTTCCCCCCCCCCTTTTGGCATTTGATGTTGGGCATGTTGCCCGTTTACATATGTTGTGTAAATAAATGGTTTTAGTTTGTACTTTGCATCAATGGCCTTGTGATTGCCTCACACGCACACCATGTATGCAAGGATGGGATATGTCTATCCACCTTCCTGGGGATCAAACATTGGCATGGACACCATAACGGTAACAGCAACACATGAGGAGCTGTGTGATATCTATGTGGGCATGGCCATGGGACAGGTGTAGGCCCAGAGGATGTTGCCCTGCATATGTTCCCGAGACACAGTCATGTCACAGGGATGGGTCTGGTGGGACAGCAGTTGGTGTTGGACAGCAGCAATGTAAATATGCATGGCACACATGTGTGTCGCAGACACATGTATGCCATGTAGGTGCGGGACAGGCCTGTCAGCATTGCCAAGGACACACCCAATGGGCACACGTATGCCCCCATTGTGCACGGCTGACGGGGATGTAAATGGTGACTGTGCAGGAAATTGGTGCTGTAACCCCTGGGGCATGCCGACATATGCAAGTGGGCCCATGTGTACACCTGTGAGTTGTAGCCAAGGGTCAGTGACCACAGCATGTGCATGTCTGGAATGCCAGGTAATGGCATGTGTGCATTAATACCTGACAGTGTGACAATCCCTGCAACAACGGGCCTGGTCTCAGATCATCTGTCCATGGGCAGAGCATTCATGTGCACACAACCTGAGCAATAAAGGGGACACACATTGGAGTGTAACTCTTTAATGTATGCTAGGGTACCCATGTTTGGTCTGCTCTATTTGCGACGCCGTCGCCTCACAGGTATGGCACCTGGCAATGGAGGTCCCCGTTCCCCTGGCGCCACCCGATCCTCTGGTGCCTGTAGCGGAGGTGGTGTTGGCGGCGGTGGTGGTGGTGGTGGTGTCTGTGGTGGCGGTGGTGCCATCCTCACCAGCGCAGCCTCGATGCCCTCCATGGCCACACACATCCTCTGGTATGGCCGGTCACATATGCTCTGGCGCAGATGGACCATCTCCTGGATGAGACGTTCAGAGGATTGCCGCAGAGCTATGAGTTCCTGACGAATGCCTGTGTGGGGAGAAAATGGCCGTGTGAGAGCTACCCCTGCCAGGTATGACAGTAATACACAACAGGGTGGGACATGTCACACATGCTTTTCCCCTGCATGTTACGAACTGTAGTGGTCAGGTGCATATTTAACTGAATGGGGACATACCTCAAAGGTGTATGTTAGGCCACACACAGGACGTGCCCAATGTAAATGATGTGTGTGACAGGCACAGGGATACCCCATCTCAGCAGGCACAACACTGTCCAGCACATGTACAATATTCCCTGGGACACAGAGCAACAATATGTACATTGTGTGTGTGGCTGGAGGGTGCGCAGGTGATTGCAATGACACCTCGGGATACACATTTTGTAGGAGAGTTCAAATGCTAACAAACAGAACATGTGGGATGCAGAGTTAGGGGATACACACGGCATGGGCAGGTGATAGGTGCATTGCTCATGACTATGAGGGATGGGGTGTGAGCAGCAGATTCACACCCAGGACATGGGCCCGTCCACAACTGCACCATGCGTCTGTCAGATAAGGGTGTCACATCCCCCAGGGGGAGACTCAAGTGGTCAGATAACAGTGCATGTAGACCCTATGAGGCATGTGCAGGGCTCACAATGCGTATGTTGATGACAGGATGTTGCATCACAGGGGTACAAACTGCACATTTGCCTAGACAGGTGTATGCTATGCATGCAACTGCTGGTGGCAGGCCATCGGGATGATTTCAGAGTCACACAAAGGGGGGGGGGCGGGGAAGGTAGCCCTGAATGTGCATGGTAGCAGGGGTGGCAGCAGAAGGCAGAGAGGGTAGGGCTAGGTGGCCAATTTCCCCAATGGAGAGAGGTAATACATGGAGTGAGGCAGGGATCAGTGTTGGGTCTGTTGCTCTATGACATATTCATAACTTACCTGCAAAAGGGACCTACGAGTGAGGCAATCAATTTGCACATGGGAAAAACACTTTTTAAGGTTGTCAGAATCCAAGCGGATTGTGTTAAATTGCAAGGGGATCTAGATATATTGGAAGATGGGGTATCCAAAAGGAAGATGAAATGTAATGTGGAGAGGTGCAAAGGTATGCACCAAAGAACATAAAACTCGACGTATGGGTACATGATGCAAGGTTCCACATTGGGAAACACAACCCAGGAAAAAGATGTCGACATAATAGTTGATAACATGTTATAGCCCATTACGAACGTGTCAAGCAATAGGACAAACCACCTTTATCACAACACGTATTATACAGACAGTAGAGGCCTATGGCCCGACACAGGCCGTATTCCTTTTTCCTCTGCAGGGGCAGGTTTATCAGGTTAAACACGTCCACAGTGTGTTGGACAGGACCTGATCAACCAAAGGGACGCACCGGAGCCCCTCACCTCTCAATGTAGACAAACGCATTCTGCCATCCAAATATAATTAACCAGCAGTGCATCCACGCAAGGGGAAGCCTTGTTGTAACAATGTGAAAGTGGAAATGTGTTACAGGAAGGCCTCCCCTTGCACGGATGCACGACTGGTTAATTATATTCGGATAGCAGAAGGTGTGTGACTGCATTGAGAGGTGAAGGGCCCCGGTGCGTCCCTGTGGTTGAATAGGTCATTCTCAATACACTGTGAAGGTGTGGTTTGCCTAATAAGCCTGCCCCTGAAGAAGGACACGGACCACGGCCTGAGTCGGGCCATAGGCGCATAGTTTCTGGATAATACGTGTGGTGCTAAAGGTGGTTCATCCTATTGCTGTCCACGTTTTCCCTGGGCCCTGTATTGCATGTGGTACGTGCCTGCTGCTGGTACCTACTGTATGAGCAGAGACAGAACAGTCCATAGGTGTGTCTGGCCAAATCAAACAATGATGTGACGCGATATGTAGGTTAATGGGCATGTGTGGCATACCCTTTGGTCGCCTTGCACACAGTGTGTTGCACATACTGTACGCTGATGTGTCTCACACTGTTCGGTATTGGTGCACACCGAGTGTGTGTTTGTGTAGTCACACACATTTACAGTCCTGGTAGAGTGTGCACACCTGTTAGTGTATGTACAAAGAACATAAGGGTTATCTGCGTGAACATTTTTGCCCACCCACCTTCACTGTCCCGATGTGACGAGGTGGCATGGGCCCGCAGCTCAGCTCTCAGAACATCCTCCCCGGTATCCCGTTGTGCTGGTGGTGCTGCGTCAGCTGTTCCTTCAGCCAAACGTTGTGTGGTGAGGCTTGTTGGAGGCTCAGTGTGCCCCTCCTGGGGACAAGGACTCACCCCCTGCAGCAGCACCTCTGCAGCCGCAGCATTTTCATGCCCCTCCATGTCAGATGCCTCCCACACCTCCACCTCCTCCTCCTCCTCCTCCTCCTCCTCCTCACGTGGCCGGACTGTGCTGTAGTCACCTGTATTGTAGACAGACACAGATCAAACACATATGTGTGTGCTGTACAGCTACATTTATGTGTGTGTTCAGGGGAAGGGATATGTCATGTTGTGGTTACCCTGCATGTGTGCTGCAAACAGGGCCCCCTACATACTCCTATACCTGTCTCACCACAACATGGACCTGTTCCAGGGGATCTGGTGTGTGTCAGAGCCCTGCACACCCTGTGTGTCCTCCGTGTTCCAATATATGCTCCCATGTGCATTTCACACGCAGTCCATCTCCCACCCCATCTGGCAGTGGCAGGTGCACACAGGGCTGCACATCACCAACAGGTACACCTTCATTGGCAGCCCCTGTTTGAGTGTGCATGCCATTGCGTAGTGCATATCCCCATGGGACATACTGTATATGCAGTGTTACATGTGTATGCCACATTCCGACAATGTGTGGAACTCGAACTGTACATGATAGTGGGACCATTGACAGGCACATGCAGCACTGTGCGTAGAGTATGTCAGATGCAACTTAACACGTCACGGGCAGATACTCCATGACAGTAGAGGTGAGGCGCGGCAGTGTCAGGGGTGTGGGTCAGGGTTACCAGTAACATCACCTGTCTGGAATGTTTCGGGAAGTGATGGGATGTGTGACACATGTTGTATGTGTCCCTGCAACCTGACAGTGGACCATGGGGACACACGCCACTACAAAGATATCTGCAGCTGTGAGTGTCCACGACATATCCCAGTGGGAACATATGTCACCATACCAACACAGGCCGTGTATTGCTGCAAACACAGGGTCAGGGAATGGTTGACACATCTGCCCTTATGCCCTGGGAAGACGTGTATGACCACACCTGGCCAATGCAGTGTGTGCAACATGTGACAGGTAATCTCTGTTTACGCCATGCATTCCGTGGTGCCTGCTGTGATGCTACTCATAGCGCAACTAGAGACATACACCGTACTCTCACCGTCAACCACAATTGTCACATTTGTGCACATGTGATTGACCGTGCACATGTGCTACTGTGGTTTTGAGGGGTGTGGTAGCACAGTCACAGATTGTGTGCGTTTGCGGATGTGCATCACCTACACACATGGCATATCTGCTGGCGCCATATGCTGCATAGTTTCAGGGAACCCACCCTTTCAGACGATGCTTGACATGTGTGTGAGAGGTGTAGGTCCCCTCACATGTTGGGGTGGGGCATCTCCTTCAAGGGCGTCTCATTGACCATGCGGCTGACATCAGACCCTGGCCTATGTTGGCAATGTGACAGCTGTGTCACGCACAGCTAGTCCTGTGTTGCTCGGTGTATTCCATCTGGTGTTGATGTCATGCTGTGGCCTTAGAGGGGGGGGGCGTGCCATGCTCACACACACACAGACACCATGTACCCAGATGGGGCTATGTTGGCAGGTGTGTCTCATGCAGGTGGATGCAGCCACCTATGTACTCAACACACAGAACACATGGCCAATCAGCTAGAACACCTCACCTCGGGGGTGGGGGACGGCTGGCCCAAATATCAGACACGGCACAGCAGGGGGCACACTGCGCTATGCAGAGCCAGCTGCTCACACAGAGCGGGACAGGGGGACACAGAGGAGGTGAGAGCAGAGGAGGGTTTAGGAAAACAACCTGGGGGCCATGACCTTGCCTCTGCTGCTGACACCTATGACATAGAGGGGGAAACAATGCCGAGCAGCATTCGTAGTGGAGGTGATTCACCACAACACAGCATTTGCCTGGGATATTCAGGGCCTAACATAACCATCTGAGAACAGGTGAGGTGTGGGGCACTGGGAGACACAGGGTTGATGGCTATGCCTATGGAGGGCATAGCTAACCCGTGAGAAGGAGAGCAGAGTGGCCACATATGTAACAAGATATACCCCAGTACAAGGTACATGGTGTTTGTATTTGCTGTGTCACATCAAAATGCAGACAGGTAGTGTGAATGCTATTATCAGCAGCGGGCCTGAGTCAGGCATTATGAAGGCAGCTATCTGCTGTATGTCATGTGTTTTCCCAAACAGAGCTATTCACAACAGATAACTTGAGGATTTGCCCTGTAGGCCGGTGCGTGGGACACACCTGATCTATTTGGGGGAGTTATTATCCAGGAGGACTTAACGGCTCGTACATTTGAGACACGGTTCAGTGACACTCCACATACAGGTGACATGTGTCACCCACCACTTGCTTACACAGACAGGTGGGGGAGGGGTTACAACAGTGTATGTCATAGATGTGCAACAGAGCTGTGACCATCTGGTTCCATGATGTGTCGTCTGGCAAGCCTGACCTCCCCAATACGTTTGATGCACCTTTAGACAGTCCAGCTGTACTGCAGGCATAGTTACTCCTTAGACAGATCAAATATCTCTTAGATGACGGTTAATCCCTACACAGAGATGGGTGCACTCAGGGGGATGTGATGAGGATGATGTACCCTTGGATCCCCCTTGGACAATGATTGTATTGCGGCAACAACGAACAGCAGAGCCTTTCTGATCAACGGAGATTGGTGAGGCATGGCCTGACTGTTCATGGCCATCCTAATATGTATGGTGTGTAGATAATGGCCTGCAGAGCATATGACAGTGGAGAGATAGGCTTTAG
>CM066036.1:169308477-169456042 GCA_033557465.1 Ichthyophis bannanicus | reverse complement strand
GTATGCTAATTATGAAATAGCATAAATAAAAAAATAAAAAAATAGAAAAAAAACCAAAACGAGTGCTACAATTCAAATATCCACCAAAATTAAATAAAAAAAACCCACAATAAGTGGTATAGGGAGGAAAAAAAAAAAAAAAACTGGACGTGTTGAGGCTGTAAATATTTGAATGACGTTGTAGTGCTCACATGATATATACTTTGAATTTGTTATGGGGTTTCAGTGAGGAGATCTTGATATTTTGATAGACTTTTTGATAAATTTGCTAACTGTATTATTCCTGCTGTGTGGCATCATTCCAGCGGCGCATAACTGTTTTTTAATCATTGAAATATTCCCCTCCTACGTACCACTGGATGACACCCCTGATGGCTAAATGCATAGTGGTCAAAGCATTCCTGAGGGGCAGCACCGAGGGTTAATCAGTCTAAAGATAGATTATTGAAAGCAGGCCTAACTAGCTGGTTTAGGCTTCCACAACCAGTGTCCTGAAATATCACCACTGACTACATAGCTAATTCGCTATCCTAGCAACCTGGATATTCAATGCCGCTGAATGGATATAGCCCTGGCATTGAATATCCGGGTATAATTTAAAGTAGCAATAACCAACTGCTTTAATTGCCACTGAATATGCTGGTTATCAAGAAAGGTAGAGTAAAGACAGATGTGGAGTAAGTTTAATGTAATGATGAAAATAAAAACCATAAACCAGTCAAACCTTTAGCCTACTTTCTCAGTGAAGAATTTGGTAACTCGGTGATCTGAGGAAATTTTAGTGGTGGAAGCAATATCATGTTGTCATCCTACTCTTTGGTTTTCTTTATAATACAGTAGAGGATGCGAGTAAGGCATTTAGAGAGTTGATGGCATAAAACAAAAGGCTTTGAAGATAGAGAACGATTAGCAGGTGGAAATAAACTATTCTTGGGAAGCTTTCGTGAATAGTAGAGATCATAGCTGGCTGGAAAAACCTTGTGAGAACTTTGTTTAAGGTCATGCTTTCACTGTCAAGTCATAACAGTAGGCAGGGGATGGTGAGAGGAGTGGTGCCTGATTTTAAATTGCTACTGGATCATTTTGTTTTGAAAACAGTAGGAGTGGGCCGCGAGGCTAAGGCAATAGCTCTTCCAATATTAGCTAAATGAGAGGAGTATCATACCAGGCGGAACTTGCAGTGTGTTAGAGGCATTTTTCTCCACTATATTGCAAGTGCTTAAGATGGTGATGCTAAGCTTAGGGATATTTTCATGTTTTGAATATATGCCCGACCTAATCGATGAAATCATTGTCTGAAAGAAACTTGCAGTGGATTGGGGCCATTTGTGAATGCTTCTTTTTTACATATTTAAAAACAAGTAGTAATCTGTCCTATTTTGAAGAAATCAAATTTGGATCCAATACTTCAGTTATCAGCTAATTTCAAACCTGCCTTTTTCTGACGACTATTGAGAGACTTTTTTTAAAATTAGATTAAGTTAAGTTACCGGAGGTCCAGCCAACCCCTGCTCACAAATAACTGCATCCTTGGGCTGGAAGGACTGGGGTTTCTGTCCCACAGGTGCTTCTTGTGGCCTTGGGCGAGCCACTTAACCCTCTGTTTGCCTCAGGTACAAAAACTTGGATTGCGAGCCCTTCGGGGTCAAAGGAAAAAAATATCTATACAGTACCTGAATGTACACTGCTTTGACTGGTAGAAAAGCGGTGTATAAGCCTAGTTAAATAAATAATCAAATAAATAAATAACAGCATCCATGAAGAAAAGATAACATTCCTTCACTTGAGAAGCTTTGTTCACTAGAAAAGACTCAGGCCTAACAGATAACCCAAAACATGGGGCAACAAAATGCACATCACATATATCTCTATATTACTCATTACACTATTAATTAGTTGTTCATGCTCACTCACCCAGCAGCCTCAACACATCCCAATCATATACCACCAATTTTGTCCCAGGACGATAGCAGAGTCCAATAGATATACAACAGTGCATCATAGCTTGAACCAAAGTTCATCAATATAAAATCTCAAAACCAATCATGCAGTCCCAAACTTCATGACATGGATAGCTCGAAAACGCAAACTAATACAATGTGAACACCAGATCTATTAGGAAACAAGATCCCATTATATCTGATCTCACTCACAACTCTAAGCCTGATATTATTTGTAATCACAGAGACTTGGCTCTTTGATGTAGACACGGTTCTCCCTCAACCAAATAAACCACCAGATTACAGAATTTAAAAAGTGGAGGAGTGCTCATATTTATGCAAAGCTGAACTAAGGGGCATATTACAGCTCATCTGTAAGCTTAGATGGTCTTAATAGCCTAATGATACAAAATAAACACATAGCAATCAGCTTAATATACAGGTCCCCATCATCAGATCCCGACACCCTGGACAGCATGCTCGGCTCAGCATGCTTGGATATTTCATAAGATGGATCCCACATCATATTAGGCAATTTCAATCTATCCTCAGTAAATAAAACACAGAGCTCATCCTTCCTACAAGCCATGGAAGACCTAGGCTACCAACGATGTTCTTACACACTCAAAGGGTAACACATTAGACCTCATATTATTACCTATAGAATGGTCATATAACACCCATACAACATCAATACGAACACAACTGGTTCCATGGATAGACCACTACCTAATACATTTTAAAATTGAGTTAAAATCATACACATATAAAGCTCTTCATAGAGAACGATGCAATACTGCTTCAAGAAATTCAATAAAGAGATCTTCCGAAAATGCACCATTCCCAATATGGCAAATAATCTAGATGACCTTGATACCCTCCTAAAGAACTGGACCACCACCTTAGAAGAAGCATCCTCCACTCCCAACAAAAAAACACCAAAGAAACACAGAAATTCACAACCATGGTACTCCCAGAACCTAAGGTCAATAAAAAGAATCTTGAGGAAAACAGAAAGAAAATGGAGAAGCACAAAGTCTGAAGCTGAATTGAAGCAATATATGGATACTCTCAACCTATATTGTCAGACCATCAATGACTTAAAGAAGGCATACTACTCAAAAGTGCTCATGAAGTTACTAAATTGCCCCAGGGAGCTCTTCCTCATTGTACAAGAATTAATCCAAAATCCAAGCAAAGATTTGAGAAGTGATATAATAGTGATATGGATGCCCAACAATTTGCCAATTACTACATGAAGAAGTTGAGATGTCCAATAGCTAATCCGATGAAAGAAAGAATCAATGATCCAGCTGACATCAACCTATGTAACTCATTCTCCCTAAGCAGCTTTGATAGATTGAGCAATCTATCAAATCCATCAATACAACAACATCCCACCTTGATCTTTGCCCAGTAACTTGGGTTAAAATGGCTAGATCTGAATTAACACCATTCATCCAAAGAATAGTCAACCTATCACTGTCTCAGGGGATCATGCCAAAAGCTCTCAAGGAAGCAACTATTTGCCCCATTCTAAAACACCACTCACTCGATAAGCACAGTCCAGGCTCATTTTGATTAACAGAGTCTTTCATTTATAGCCAAGATAATTGAAAAATCAGTCCAGAGGCAATTATAAGATTATCTGGATACATATGCACTGCTCGATACACACCAATATGGATTCCGATCATACTATGGTGTGGAAATGCTCCTTGTCTCCCTATTCGAAAAAATAATCCAAGAAATTAAAAACACAATACAATCCTACATACTTATCTTCCTAGATATAGCATTCGACTCCATCAGACATGATACCTTAATCACTCGACTTCGAGAACTGGGCATTGGAGGCACTCTTATCCAATGGTTTATATCATACCTCTTTGATCGCAATAGTGGGTCAAAATTGGTCATTTTCTCTCAAGAACATTCAACCAGACCCAAGGTATACCCTAAGGCTCAGCCTTATCTGCATTACTCTAAAATCTACCTTCAGCCCATCTGCAACATAATCAGAGCACACCACATTGGTTATAGAATATACACAGATGACAATGACTTTCATGACATTCAAAACATTGGAACCAAACTACCAACAAATTATCAAATGCTTCAATAATGTGTCACACTGACTTAACTCCGTAAATCTCACAATAAACCTAAAACAGGACAGAAGTACTTATGATCTCCAGGAGCAAAGAATTCTCTCCACTGTAGGTAATACATGTAAATGGGACCTCATTAGAAGTGAAAAAGGAAACCAAATACCTGGGAATTTTATTGTATCAGAATCTCAACTTGACAAAACACATTAACATGACAACACAAGCAATCTATAATAAAACAAGAATGATGCAAGACCTCTCCTCTCCACCGATGACTTCCGCTCAGTTACCCACTAGTATGCACCCACTTTGATTTTGCCAACAGCATCCTCCAGGGCCTCCCCAAAAAAAACCTTGACCATCTCACAGATGGCACAGAACACTATAGCACATGCCATCATGAAAACAGCCAGGTCAGGACACATAACACCCATCTTACACCACCTAGACTGGCTACCAATCATACAGAGGATCAGTAAGAAAACACTAATTACCACCTTCAAGATAATAAAAAAACATAGCATCAGCGTACCTCAGTTCTTTAATACATATGCACCTGGAAACAAGACAAAGAAGGGAAAGTACACAAAACTCACTGACAATCCCTGACAATCAGTCAACAGTCAACTTCCCAACCATCTGCAATGCACTCCCAGCCAGCTTAAGAGAAATAAACAAATTGACCACATTCAGAAGAAGACTCAAGATATATCTATTTACTGACTATTACCAGAACAGAATCAAAGACCCAAAACTATACCCCACATAAATCTAAACTCTACAGCATTCATATACCTCTCTTCACAGGTACAAGATAATTAAGACATTCATCACTCATAATTATAAAACTCATAAAACTGTTCAAACCCTGACACGGATCTGACAATGTGCATAGTTATATGTAAATAGTTCTGCCTATCATCATGGATTGCAAAGGCCTGATTGGAATTTAATATGTTGAATTTAATTGCCTTGTACAGCAATAGTTCTTTGAATTCCCTGTAAACCGCATAAAGCAGTATATAACCCTAAAAATAAATAAATAAATAAAATCAATCTTAAGTTCCCCATGATGTTAATTGTAACACACACCACTGTTAAAGTTATTTAAATTGCACTAAGTTCCCTGTAAACCATCTTGACTTGTGGAAAGAAAGTATAAAAAAAGATGTTAAATAAATAAATTCCAGCAGCCCGCTATTCCAAGAGATTAGCACAGGAAAAACATGGCTAGTGCTCCTGAATATCCGTGGATGCTGCTGTTGGATGTCCCGATGCTAACCGGTAGCACTGGGGCATCGCCACTGCCCGGTTAGCTTCATTGCTATCTAGTCAACCAAAATTTTCAATGCCAGGACATTGAAATTACCCCAGCATTGGACTATCCAGGAATAATAATCAGCTGGTACACCTATCTGCTTTAGCGGTGCTAGCTGCCGCTGCTGAATATCGGAGCTCCAGTCTTTTTTATAATTAATGGTGGGCTGGATGAGTTCCAGGAAGGTTTCTGTGCCCTACATGGCACAAACAATTTTGTTCTCAGCCATTCATGAGATATGTACTAGACTGGGATGACTCAGTCCTGGCAGTGTTTCTGGACCTTACTGGTGCTTTTCCTCTTTAGAATGATTGTCAGTAAACTTTGACAAGATTGTATATAGTTGGCTGACTGCGGTTTCAGATTGGTTTGCTATTAATACATCAATTTTAAATGGAAAGAAAGCTGACATTATTAGAAATGATAATGTTGATTCTGCTATTGGCATATTCAATCTCGTATGGATGCATAAGAACATAAGATATGCCATACTGGGTCAGACCAAGGTCCATCAAGCCCAGTATCCTGTTTCCAACAGTGGCCAATCTAGGTCATACGTACCTAGCAGTTTCCCCAAAAGACACAGGTTCCGCAATGCTTGTACTGGGTTCAAGCATTGATATCCTGGGTCCCTTCTTAATAATGGTTTATGGACCTTTCCTCCAGGAACTTGTCCAAACCTTTTTTAAACCCAGCTACACTAACAGCCTTTACTACATCCTCCGGTAACAAATTCCAGAGTTTGATTACACGTTGAGTGAAAAAATATTTTCTTTTATTAGTCTTAAATAGTTTACCCTGTAGCTTCATTGTATGTCCCCTAGTCTTTCTATATTCTGATAACGTAAACAATCGATCTACGTTTACCCGTTCCACTCCATTCATTAATTTATAGACTTCTATCATATCTCCCCTCAGCCGTCTCTTTTCCAGGGTTAAAGAGCCCTAACCTTTTTAGCCTTTCTTCATATGAGTATCCTTCCATCCCCTTTACCATTTTGGTGGCTCTTCTCTGAACCTTTTCTAATAACGCTATATCCTTTTTAAGATACGGCGACCAGAATTGCACACAATATTCAAGGTGCGGTCTCACCATGGAACGGTATAGAGGCATTATAATATCTTATTTTATTTTCCATTCCTTTCCTTATGATACCTAGCATTCTAAATACCCACCCGAGCCCTTGGAAAAAAGTAATTAGTCCTTACCTGCTAATTAGTGTTCCTGAAGGAACTCCAGTCCAGTCCCTTTACTTCTGGGCTGCACAACCCCTCCAGCAGCCCGGAGGCTGAGCCCACCATTGTCCCGACGACGGTGTGGCACAAACACCCCTGGCAAACGTTGAACAGTGAAAAAAGGAAGAAAATTGATGCCTTCAAATTATGGTGTCTTTGAAAATTATTGTAAATATCATGGATTGTCCAAAGAACACATTTATTTATTTATTTTATTTTATTTAACTAAGCTTTTATACCGCACAGTCTAATAGTCAGGGTGGTGTACAGAGAAATAAGTGAGCCAGTGTGGCTTTACATAGAACAAGTAGGTAAGCGAGGGAGGGTAAAAACATGGGAGTGACTATAAGGTAAAACAAATTTAGTGATATTTAATTTAAAAATCATATTTAGGCAGGTCCATTTCTGTGTAGTCTCATTAACTGCAAAGTAGTTGGAGAAGAGAAAGTGGAAGAGATCAAATTTAAGTTTTCCTTGGAGGCTCAAATAACAGGATTTCAACTTTCATACTTTGGACACCATGCGAAGAGAGAGATCATTAGAGAAAGACATCATACTTGGCAAGGTTGAAGGTCGATACAAAAGAGGAAGGCTAGCAATGTGATGGTTCAATACAATAATAGCTATGGATGCCACTCTATTAACAATTAGCTGCCTGACTGAACATCAAGCAGTTTAGGACAACTATCCACAATGTTGCTATGAGTCAACATCAGCTCAATGGCACGCGGCAACATTGCCATCACCTAATGGCGTGGAAGTTAGTCGGGGACAGGAGCTGGCACGAATAGCAGGGATGGTCACCCCGTTGGGACATCCATCCCCGCTATTCATGACTCATAATAACGCCCTTAGGTTTTTAAAGCTCTGAGAGGAGCTTCTTTGGCAAAGCAATTGGAGTGATATGTACCAATGAAGAGCTTGAGATCACGTCAAGGTGCCTTGCTTACTGTGCCCCCAAGATGTTCATGTCTAAAGGTTGTGGGCTTTTCCAGTTATGGCACCCTTACTTTGGAATAGTGTTCGGAGATTCAACTGGAATTAAATTATATGGGGAGGGGGGGCAGGTTTCAAAGCTATTCAGGCAGTTTGCACACCTGAAAACTGCCCAAATGGTGCTTAGTGGGGTATTCAGCACACTAATGTGGCTTTGACACTGAATATCCCCAATGCTAGCTGACTGGTTGTCAGGACCTTCTGGGGGGTGGAGTGGAAGTGGCACCCCAGGTTTATTGGCTAGCAGTGATATTCAGGCATGCAAGCTACACAATAGCTTCTGAGAGCCTGGGGAGGGAGGGGGTATAAGGAATATGGTTTGCCTGGAGCACCAGCACCTTGAACCAATTCTGGGGCCAGCCCTGGATATGATCGAGTTTGCTAAATAAAGGTTCTAGGTTGTATGCATCAAGATTTATCCTGCGTTTTCAGCTACTTATATCCTATCTTGTAAAGGAAAGTAGTTTCCTGCTTTTCTTTGTAAAATAGGCTTAAGATAGGTATGTTCTGGGTACCTAAAAATAGGTGCCCATTTACAAAATTACTCTCCATACATGCAAGTCCACTATTCTTTATGGGAGTAAATTTGTAGTTATATAAAAATGTAGGAGCCAGACTGTATTACCAAATGGAATGCAAAAGAAGCATAAGGGCAGAGATCCCAAAGAATACCATTTTGACAGGCAGCACGTATCCCAATAGTGGTCCAGTAGAATCAGCTGGAGGGAACTGGGTGCTGTAGCGATTTGGCTATCAATTGCAGTTGCCCTGTCTCAAGCAATGAGCAAAGATATTTGATAAAATTTTATAGCTTTCAATACCATTATCAGGGCAGTGCACTGGAGTTCATAAAGTGTGTCCACTCTTGCTTTGTTTACTTGAAACAAGATGAAATGCTGCCTGCACTAATTTCTTAAAATATAAGCAAAAGATGAAAAAGATGTAAGGAGAAAATACATATATAATAAGGGCAATGTAATTTGGAATGTTTGTTGTTTTAAAAGGTACTGTTATTAAAATGAGAGCTATTTTTGTGCAGTTATTACTTTTGATGTTAAATGAATACTCTGTAGTTACAAGAATTGAATAGAAGTAGAAAAAATGACAGTTCTAGCAAAATTAAGATTTGCTGCATTTGCCTAAGATGCACTTAAGACCATTATTTTTAAAATTCTGTCTCAGGATCACCAAATATTGTAGCCATAGCATTTTCTTTTTAAATTCCATTCCTTGTTTTTTGTTGTTGTTTTTTTTAGGGTGGTGGGGGGGGGGGGCGGGTTTGCATAGAATGCATGCAACTTGACAGGACAGTATGGTTGGGAAACAAGTGGGGAAATGACCCACAGCATAGCTTCTGGAATTATTTTCAACCACTCAGCAAGTGTGTGTGTTGACGTGCGTAGCTGTATTGTCTCTCTTTGTGTGTCCCTGGCATACAGCACAGAGGGAAGGGGAGTGGGAGGGGCTTGAATATACAGTACCTAAAAATTCTATTTCATTTGGAAAGAATTTAAATGTAATAGTCACTCAGGGCCTAGCATCAGCAAAGTACTTTTAGTTTAAATTTAAAACACAGAAGAGAACTTTCTGGTTAAATTTAGAACCCAGCAGAGAGCTTGTAGTTTAAATTTCATAATAAGTTAGAGCCTAGCAGCAGCAAATAGCTATAATTTAAATCAAATCAGAATATAGCTTACCTCGCAGCACAAGACTGGGTACTGTGTAGCAGCCCTATTTTAATAAGTGTTATGTCCATCCCCCCTCCCCAACACCCACCCACCCCTGGGAGAATCATAGCTTTATAGGTACTTACATATCTTAAAAGACAGGAGGTGCTCTCAGGTGAAGCTCATCATCCAAATCAGTCATACACAAAGGACCTGAGATTAATTAAGCTTCAGGCGAACAAGGCATATTAAACGTATTAGGTACAGTTTTATTAGTATAAATATCCATAGCAACCTTAGTAAGTAAAGAACTTAACTTAAACACAAACTTAAAACTAAGATGCAGATAGCAGTCCAGCAGCGAGTTGGGACTTTCCAGTCTTTTGCATTGAGTGTCACATGTATGATTTTCTCCCAGTTGGTGAGAGGTCTTACGTGTGCAATAGGTGCAAGGAGCTCTTTGCTCTCAGGGAATGAGTCCATTCTCTAGAGGCTAGAGTATCAGACTTGGAAAACATAAGAAAGACAGAGAGGTACATAGACGAGAACTACAGGGATATAGTCCTGAAGTCCCACCTCCAGTCTGGCAGCATCCCTGTTGCCATGGAGGAGAGAGTTCACGTGACTGGAGAGCATCACCCTGGTGTGGCAGAAAGTGATCCTGTAACTAGGACCTGTCTTCCAGGTGATGTAAAGCCTTCTCGCACCGAGGAAGTTTCTCCAAGGCCATGTACCCATGAGGGAAGGGTTATGACAGCGGTTATAGTTGGTGATTCAATCATTAGGCATGTAGATAGCTGGGTGGCTGGTGGACGTGAGGATCGCTTGGTAACATGCCTGCCTGGTGCGAAGGTAGCAGACCTCACGTGCCACCTAGATAAGGTCTTAGATAGTGCTGGGGAGGAGTCTGCTGTCTTGGTACATGTCGGTAACAATGACATAGGAAAATGTGGTAGGGAGGTTCTGGAGGCTAAATTTAGCCTTTTAGGTAGGAAATTGAAATCCAGAACTTCCAGGGTAGCGTTCTCCGAAATGCTTCCCGTTCCACGTGCAGGACCCAAAAGGCAGGCAGAGCTCCGGAGTCTCAATGTGTGGATGAGACAATGGTGCAGAGATGAGAGTTTTGGATTTGTTAGGAACTGGGGAACATTCTGGGGAAAGGAGGGGCTCTTCCGAAGGGATGGGCTTCACCTTAACCAGGATGGAACCAGGCTGCTGGCATTAACCTTTAAAAAGGAGTTAGAGCAGCTTTTAAACTAGATAATAGGGGAAAGCCGACAGTCGCCCAAGAGCACATGGTTCGGAAGAATGTAACCTTGAAGGATACTACCAAAGGCAGAGAGGTTCCAAAAAAGAGTAAAGTAGCCCAAATGCCCTTGAGTATGGAGGAGATAGAGCTTAAAGATCCCAAATTACCCATGTCTACCAATAGCCAAATTAATATGAATAAAATACAGTCTCTAAAATGCTTGTATGCAAATGCTAGAAGTCTAAAAAATAAATTGGGAGAGTAAGAATATATAGCACTAAATGAGAGGTTAGATATCACTGGAATATCAGAGACATGGTGGAAGGAGAACAACCAGTGGGACACTGTGATACCTGGATACAAACTATATCGTAATGATAGAGCTGATCAAATTGGTGGAGGGGTTGGGCTCTATGTTAGAGAGGGCATTGAGTCAGAAAGGATTAAAGTTTTGCAGGAAACAAAATTTGCAGTAGAATCTCTATGGATTGAAATTCCATGTAAAAAGGGGAAGGCGATGGCAGTGGGGGTGTACTATCGACCACCAGGCCAGAATGAACAAATGGATGATGAAATGCTCAAAGAAATCAAGGAAGCTAACAAAAGTTACAGTGCAGTAATAATGGGTGATTTCAATTACCCCAGTATCGACTGGGTCAGTGTCACGTCAGGACATGCTAGGGAGATAAAGTTCCTAGATGAAATAAATGGCTGCTTCTTGGAGCAGATGGTTCATGAACCGACCAGAGAGGAAGCCATATTAGACCTATTCCTTAGTGGAACACCAGATCTAGTGCAAGAGATAAGGGTGTTGGGGCCACTTGGCAATAGTGATCATAGCATGATCACCTTTGCTTTAATTAGTGGAGGAGGGATAGTAAGGAAATCCACAGTGCCACCTTTTAACTTTCGAAAGGGAGACTATGATAAAATGAGGAAAATAGTTAAGAAAAAACTAAAAGGAACAGTTGCAAAGGTTAAAGACTTACATCAAGCTTCGGTGTTGTTGAAAAATACTATCTTGGAAGCCCAGACCAGCTATATTCCATGCTTTAAGAAAAGTGGAAGGAAGTCCAAAAAACTGCCAGCGTGGTTTAAAGGGGAGGTCAGAGAGGTTGCTGTTGCCAAAAAAGCATCTTTCAGGAAATGGAAAAAAAGAGCCAAATGACGAAACCAGGAAACAGCATAAGCACTGGCAAGTCAAGTGCAAGGCATTGATAAGGCAGGCAAAGGGAGAATTTGAGAAGAAGCTTGCTGTGGAAGAAAAAACACAAAATAAAGATTTTTTCAAGTACATTTGTAGCAAAAAACCTGTGAGAGAGTCAGTTGATCCATTAGATGATAGAGGGGTTAAAGGGGCACTAAGAGGCGACAAGGCGATAGCGGAGAGACTGAATGAATTCTTTGCTTCAGTCTTTACTGAGGAAGATGTAGGGATGTTACCCATGACTGAAGTGGTATTTAAAGGTGTGGAAGAATTGAAGGAAATATTGATACATCGGGCAGATGTATTACAACTCTTAGATAAACTGAAGAGTAGCAAATCACCTGGGCCAGATGGTATACATCCAAGGGTGTTGAAAGAACTGACATATGAGATTGCAGACCTGCTATTAGTAATCTGTGAACTATCATTAAAATCATCTCTAATACCTGAAGATTGGAGGATCGCCAATGTAACACCAATTTTTAAAAAGGGTTCCAGGGTTGATCCGGGAAACTACAGACCAGTGAGCCTCATGTCAGTACCCGGAAAAATGGTAGAAACCATCATAAAGAATAAAATTACTCAGCATGTAGATAGTCATGGCCTAATGGGAGACAGCCAACATGGCTTTAGACAAGGAAGATCTTGTCTTACTAATCTGTTATGTTTTTTTGAAGGTGTGAATAAACAGGTGGACAAAGGTGAGTCAGTTGATATAGTGTATCTGGACTTTCAGAAAGCCTTTGACAAGGTCCCTCATCAGAGACGTTTGGCAAAACTAAAGAGTCATGGGATAGGAGGCACTGTACTACTGTGGATCAGGAACTGGTTAAAAGATAGAAAGCAGAGGGTAGGGCTAAATGGACAATTTTCCTAATGGAGAAAGGTGAATAGTGGTGTACCCCAGGGATCTGTGCTGGGTCCGCTGCTTTTTGACATATTCATAAATGACCTGGAAAGTGGAATAACGAGTGAGGTTATCAAATTTGCAGATGACACAAAACTATTTAAACTTGTTAAAACCCAAGAGGATTGTGGAAAATTGCAAGAGGATCTTGATAAATTGGAAGACTGGGCATCAAAATGGCAGATGAAATGTAATGTGGACAAGTGCAAAGTTATGCACCTAGGGAAGAACCCCCCAAACTATGGTTACATGATGCAAGGTTCCACATTAGGAACCACCACCCAGGAAAAAGATTTAGGCGTCATTGTGCATAACATGTTAAAACCCTCCGCCCAGTCTGCAGTGGTGGCCAAGAAAGCAAATAGAATGCTAGGTATCATAAGGAAAGGAATGGAAAATAAAACAAAAGATATTATAATGCCTCTATATCGTTCCATGGTGAGACCGCACCTTGAATATTGTGTGCAATTCTGGTCGCCGTATCTTAAAAAGGATATAGCGATATTAGAAAAGGTACAGAGAAGAGCCACCAAAATGGTAAAGGGGATGGAAGGATACTCCTATGAAGAAAGGCTAAAAAGGTTAGGGCTCTTTAACCTGGAAAAGAGACGGCTGAGGGGAGATATGATAGAAGTCTATAAATTAATGAATGCAGTGGAACGGGTAAACATAGATCGATTGTTTACGTTATCAGAATATAGAAAGACTAGGGGACATGCAATGAAGCTACAAGGTAAACTATTTAAGACTAATAGAAGAAAATATTTTTTCACTCAACGTGTAATCAAACGCTGGAATTTGTTACCGGAGGATTTAGTAAAGGATGTTAGTGTAGCTGGGTTTAAAAAAGGTTTGGGCACGTTCCTGGAGGATAGGTCCATAAACCATTATTAATAAGGGACCCAGGATATCAATGCTTGACCCAATACAAGCATTGTGGAACCTGTGTTTTTTGGGGAAACTGCTAGGTACGTATGACCTAAATTGGCCACTATTGGAAACAGGATACTGGGCTTGATGGACCTTGGTCTGACCCAGTATGGCATATCTTATGTAAGAATAATAAAATTAAACCAAGTATGATACTATATGAAAACTAAATACAGTTGTGGTCAACATTATTGGCACCCTTACTGTTCAACCCTTTAGCTCCTAAAAAAAGATGGTCAGTAAAATGACTTTGGACTATATATGCACACATATTTGACACATAAAAGAATCAAATAAAACAAGACCAATTAACATGAAAATAGTAGAAAATAGTATAAGAATTGGGACATTACAAGGGCATCATTATTGGCACCCTGTGGATGAACAATGACACAAGACTCCACAGCCAGTAGAAGGTTTAAAGAAAGAATACACTTTATTTTCAGGATAAACACCCAAGCGAACTGTGCTGGCCCTTCTTGGGCCTGCAATACATGGAAGGCTACAGATACACTGTTGCTCCAAGCTTTCCTCAGCTCTAAGTTCCTTAATAAATCTTAGCAGGGCTGGCTTGCTGGATGAGAGAACGCTGTTCCAGCCAGACTGTTCTAAAGTAAAAAAAAACAAACAAGGTCTTACCAAAGTTCCTTCACTTTGGGGCACAATTCAGTGTTTTTCCCAAAGTTCCTTTACTCTGGGGCACAGCTCAGTAGCACTTTTTCAGTATTTAGCAGCAGGGCAGCATATCCATAAATAAAGTAAATAACAACTCTCTATAGCACAAGAGTCCTCCATCTGGGTAGAAGCAATCTTGGTGGGAGGAGTGGCCTAGTGGTTGGGGCAAGATACTTCGGGCCGGAAGGTCAGGGGTTCAAATCCCACTGGAGGACAGCAACCTTGGGCCGGAAGGACTGGGGTTTCTAGTCCCACAGGTGCTCCTTGTGGTCTTGGGCAAGCCACTTAACCCTCCATAGCCCATGTTCCCTGTAAAATAGTTCTCTGTGTGCTGTGCTTTCCTGTCTAATCAATGTGTTTATACCTCAAAAATTTCCTGTCATGATTTGACAATTTCCAATTTGTAATCAAACCGTTGCTGATCGCTGGAAGTAGCGGTATACAAATGTATAATAAAATAAATAAATTAAACACAGCTCATACCTTTGTCAACAGTCTCCGTTTATAGATAAGTGGTCACTGCATATTCCAGAGAACCCAAAGCTCCTCTCTCACTTTCTCCAGGTTTGTTGTTTCCTGGGATATCCTGAGGTTGGCACATACCCTCTCCAGGCATTCTCCAGCCTTTCTTTTCAAAGGGACAGGGATTTACAGAGAAATACCTCACTTGTGCTAAGCTTGGCTGGGGAGTTTCCTTGAGGGGAATGGGGTGTTTCTCATACTCTCCATCACACACCCTTATGAACAATTCAAATCAGTTTGAACAGAGTAACCTTATTCCCATTGCAGTAAAATTAGATACACCTATGCCATCTGACTTGAATAAACCAATGAATGATGGCTCTAATGTTTAAAATGACCACATTCACTCCCTGTTCCATTTTCACAATGGTGAGGATGAGAGCTACCAAAGACCGTCAGAAAAAACATCATCGGGGGCGGAGCCTGATGTCGAGCAGAGTGGACGCTTAGTGCGGTGGCTCTGGGGAGATTCCGGCAAGAATCCGTGCAAACGTACCTTTAAAGCGCTGCAGAAATCCTGAAGTCCTGCGTGGTACCTTCCTGATGGCGAGCCCTAAGCCGCAGCGGCTGGATTACGCTAGCGCAGTAACCAGCAGCGCTAAAAGATCCAAAACGGAGCCAGTCTCCCCGCATAAAATGGCGGCCACACGTGAGGGGCCTGATGCACACATGGAACTCTTAACTGAAATACGTGGCGTCAAGGAACTAGTCAAGGCTAATGGTGCGTCTCTGACCTCCTTACATGAAGAATTGGCTGGATTGCACAACAAGTTTGAAGGCCTATCAACACGGCAGGATAAACTGGAGGCACAGCTAGCTGTCCATGAGGCACAGCTCGGGAAAGTAGACAAACTGGAAAGGCAACTCAAAGCACTGCAGCGCGAGGTGGAGGACAGCAACAAACCGCGCGCGGCGAAACAACATTCGAGTGGTGGGTCTGGCTGAAGGGGCAGAAGGGAAAGATATGCGCGCCTTTCTCTATAAAATGATTCCGGAGACCCTGCACTGCTCTTTTGAGAAAGACTTTGAGATAGACCGTGCTCACCGTGTTCCCTCTCACACTCTGCCGCAGAGCTCCAGACCAAGGCCTATCGTCTTTCGTACGCTTCGTTATCAACAAGCTGCACAGATTTTGGAACTAGCGCGTGCGCGCGCGCCGATTGAGTATGAAGGGCGCAAGCTCTCTTTCTTCCCTGATCTATCTAAACCAACGGTTAATAGGCGCAAGAAGCTCCTGGAATATCGGCCTCGGCTGCAGCAGCTCGAAGCACGTTATGGCCTTCTTTATCCCGCCAGACTGCGTGTCACTCTTCATAATCAGACACGCACCTTCGAAGACCCCGACGCGCTTTCCCGCTACCTAGAAGACATGGAAGCTGCACAGATGCGATGAGGCTCCTCACGGTGCTGGTCTGCCTCTATCATTGGACAGAGACTTAAAATATTTTGGGTCTCGAGATCCTGAATCTCTGCTGTGGATTTATGGAGGATCCCTTGTTTGTACCCCCCCTGGTAAAGAGATCAGCAGGGGGTTTCTTTTATTTTTGGTTTTTTTTCCTCTTGTGCGGAGATCAGGAGATGTGCTCTCTCTCCAATATATATCTCTGTAAATGGAGCCGGTTGCGGCAAGGGCTCGCCCTCTTTCCGAATCTCCCGGGCCAGCCCTGCCGGCCTGCGCTCACCGATAACTTTTCAGGGTTTAGCCTCTCCTATTGGGTCTTTAATTATTTGTTTGCTTCCTGAGTTCCAAAGTCTGTATAAGAGCCTTTATTTCTTAGTCGTGTTCCTGGCTTTCTCTTTTCACTCTCATGAATTTTACCAACTGTGCATTCAGTATCTCATGTTGACCGCATGGGTCAATCTCGCTCTCGACTTCCATGGCTCCTTATAAAATCATCTCTTTCAATGTCCAAGGTATAAATAGCCCAATAAAGAGAAGGAAAATCTTAGATTACGCTCGCCGAGAAAGGGCTGACATACTGATGTTGCAAGAGACACATTTAAATATGAAGGAGTCATTGAAGTTGAGTATGCGGCCCTTTGAGGTCATTGCGTATTCCCCTGCCATTAAGAAACATAACGGTGTGGCTATATTGGTAAGGAAGTCTCTTAAGATGAATGTGCTCCACCATTGCTCAGATGCAGATGGGCGTTGGACTAAGGCTCGCTTGCAACTGGGGGGGATTGATGTGGTTTTAATGTGCTTGTATGCTCCCACCACTGATAATTTTGTTTTTTTTTCTACTGTTGCGAAAGAATTGCATGGAGAGAGCGGGAAGCCGCTCATAATAGGGGGGATTTCAATCAAGTTCTTGATCCGTTAATTGATCGTCAACCCCCCCGCTCCACTAAGAGATCTAAGGGGCAAATTCTTCTAACATCTATGGTACAGGAGCTAGCTTTGGTGGATATATGGCGACTACAACACCCCCAAGAGCTCGATTTTACCTTTTTCTCTGCCCCACACAAGTCGCAGTCCCGCATTGACTTCTTCCTTGTCTCTAAGGAATTAGTCCCAAATATGGGCCCCCGCCTGTCTCCATTCAATTCATCTCTCGGACCATGCTCCTATCTCTATTCTCCTTAATGATGATTCCCGACATAGTGACTCTGGCAAATGGTCAATGGATAGGTCCCTCTTAGATCTCCCGGATTTCCGAGCGGAGGTTAAGGTGGCCATAGCTGAATACTTTCAGTTTAACTCCCCGTCCGATACTTCAGGTTGGGCCTGGTGGGAAGGCTTTAAAGCCACGATTAGAGCGGTTATTACCAGCTTTAGTATCCGCTTGAAAAGACAGCGCCAACGGCAACTGCTTGCTCTTGAACAGCAGATCAAGGCGGGTGAGCGGATCTTAACACAAAGATCTGATCCCTGTATTTTGATAAGACTTCAGCGTCTTCGATTTCAATATAATGCTATAGTGACTGCTGAGGCCTCCCTGAGTATTCGGAGGCAACAAGGGAATTACTATCGGGAGGGTAATAGGGCCAGCAGGTTGCTAGCCACGGTCTTGAAGGGTAAACGGGAGGCCAAACGGGTCAGTGTTTTACAACAGACACAGGGAACCAATTTGCTTGTCAAAGATTCCGAGATAGCGGAAGCTTTCCGCGCGTATTATACCCGCTTATACAGTTCAGAATGTGACTTTGTACAAGAGGGCTTTGATCAGCTAGTTCATGATATACTGCGTCCCACCCTCTCCGAGGCGCATAGACAGGATTTAGATGTTCCTTTTACCGAGGTAGAGGTCGAGAGAGCGATCGCCTCCATGGCATCCGGCAAAGCCGCAGGTCCCGATGGGCTGCCTGTTGAATTTTTCAAGTGCTTTGTGAAGGACCTCGCCCCTTATTTAGTTCGGTACTATCTTCTGTTGTCCTCGCCGGGACAACAAACTGGGGCCTTCGCGTCCGCTAATTTGGTAGTCTTTGAAAAGCCAGGCAGAGACCCACGGCAGGTGGCTAACTACCGCCCCATCTCGCTACTCAATGCCGATTATAAGATTTTTGCCACTGTTTTATCTACTAGATTAACTGGGATTATTCCGCTATTAATCCATCCAGACCAATGTGGCTTCACGGCGGGCCGCTCCACTGCTGATAATGCACGTCTCCTAGCTCATATCTTGATGGGAAACTGATGAGATGGGGAAGCCTTTAGTGGGTCTATCTTTGGACGCAGAAAAGGCCTTCGATCGTCTTGAATGGCCTTTCTTATGTGCGACCCTCCGTTGGTTTGGTTTCGGGGACGCCTATCTTAGAGCTTTGGAAGTCATGTACGCACTCCCTACTGCGTGTGTCTGTGTCAACGGTGTAACCTCGGCCCCTTTCGTGCTCCAGCGTGGCACCCGTCAGGGATGCCCGCTGTCCCCCTTGCTCTTTAATTTGGCGATGGAGCTGTTAGCCCCTCTCATACGTCAGAACCCGGATATACAAGGTGCATGGGTGGCGGGGCAGGAGATCAAGCTTTCGGCATACGCCGATGACCTTCTTCTTTTCACATCGCCGGACTCTATTCCGAGAATATTGGAGCAAATAGATCATTACTCACGATACTCTGGTTATAAAATTAATTGGTCAAAGTCCGTGGCTTTCCCATTGAACAAATGGGTCCATAAGGAGGATCTCAGGGAATATCCTTTTATCTGGGAGCCCGGCGCTGTGAAATATTTAGGGGTTTACTACTGCTATCCTTTCGAAGACACAATCAAACAGAATGCCGCAGCGCTATTAGAGCTGGCCCGAGAGCTAACCACGAAATGGTCTCCCCTGGTGCTTTCTTGGTGGGGTCGGTTAGAAACAGTAAAAATGATGATAGTTCCCAAAATTAACTATCTACTAGAGATGATCCCCTGCTATTTTTCTACCCAATTGTATCAGCAACTTGAACGGATTCTTTTGCGGTTTCTGTGGAATAACAAAACACCACGAATTGCAAAAGACAAATTACAACTCCGTCGTGAGAAAGGCGGCGTAAACTTCCCTAATTTCCAATTTTATCATCATGCCTTCCTTCTAAAACAAGGATCTCGGTGGCTTGAATCTCCGATTGCCGGACGGCCGGTTTGGGTTGCTCTGGAGGAGCGATTATTGGCACCAATACCGTTGCACTACGTTCCAGGGATGCACTTCGCTCCTACATCGTCGATTCCAATAGTTGTACTTGCTACGCTTATTGCTTTTCAAGTTCTTATCAAGGTCAATGATTCCGTAGGTAGCTCTAGAGATTGGCTCCCTATCTGGAACAACCCCTTATTTAAAATACAGAAGAAGCCTTTTGCTTGGAAATCCTGGTATCAACGAGGGATTTGGACGGTAGGACAGCTGCAGGTTGCCCATAAATGGAAAGACTTTGGGATACTTCAGCAAGAATTTGGTCTCCCGGCTACTTGTCTTTTTCAGTGGCTGCAACTTCGACATTGCTTGCTGGGGGCAGGAATTGATCCCAAGCAGGGGCTTGGGGCTACTGGGGCTCTTGAGACCCTGCGGGGCATTGCAAAAGCGACAGGCATAGTCTCGCAACTCTATAAACATCTCACTCGACCCGCCCCGACACTGATGCAAAAAGTTCAGCAGAAGTGGGAGAGGAACACCGGGAGGAGGCTCTCGGAACCTCAATGGGAAAAATTTTGGTCCAAGCAGGTCAGAGTCACTAGGTCAGCATCCATCACTCAAACCCTTTATTACTTTGCTCATAATTGTTTTTATACACCGGTGAAGCTCGCACGATGGGATAGCAATCTTAGTCCTCTTTGTTGGACTTGCGGGGCGAAGGTTGGCACCTTGATACATGTTATTTATGAATGCTCAGGGGTGCGGACCTTCTGGGCTTCAGTCTGGGAACGTATACAAGATATTCTGAGATTCCGGGAGCCTCTTTCCTGGCAAATAATTGGTTTCCGCTCTGCAGCAGACATTCCTACCCTGCCCAAAGACGGTGCCTTTTTGCTGGATTTCATGGTGGGAATTGCAATTTGTACAGTTATCAGCTACTGGAAGTCTACCACTCTCCTTAGCGTCCATGAGTGGTGGAGCAGAGTCTGCTTGGCTAGTCAATATGAGCAGTTCTCTGGCAAAGCCCAGCCCCCATCGGGGAAGCAATGCCTTAAATGGCAATTATTAAGTGATTTTGTTAAGCTTGCCCAACTGAGCTAATGTTTAGCCTTCTGGCTCTGTATTGTTACTGTTTCGTGATTTAAAGATGATTGTGTTAGACCCTGTAGGAGATGGCTGGGGAGGGGGGGGGTGGGGGGGGGCTTTAGTTGATATCTGCTGTTTTATGTTCTGTTTGTTTGCTATGTCTAAAATGAAAATAAAGCATTTAAAAAAAACAAAAAAAAAAAACATCATCATCATACATCCAACATCTAAGCGGTACAAGGCCATCTCCAAAGACCTTGAGATTCCAGTCCCTACAATTTGCAATGTTATTAAGAAATTTTCTGCTCATGGAATTGTCAAGAACCTCCCAGGATGTGGTGGGAAGAGAAAAATTAATCCAAGAAGTCTTTGAAGGTTAGTGCAAACTGTTGGAAAAACACCACGTAAAACATCCAAAGAGCTTAAGGCTGACCTGGAGCAATCTGGAGTAGTGGCTTCAACCTGCACAATATGCTGTGCACTAAACAAAGAAGGACTTCATGGGCAAAGACCAAGGAGGACCCCACTGCTCAAAAACAGATATAAAATGGCGTGCCTGATCTTTGCCCAAACCCACCTTGAGAAACCACAATTCTTCTGGGAAGATGTTCTGTGGACAGATGAAACCAAACTTAAGCTCTTTGGCAATGTAGACCAGCGAAACATTTACATGCGAAGAAATAAAGCTTATAAGGAGAAAGGCACCCTTCCTATAGTTATATATGGTGGAGGTTCCATTAGGTTGTGGGGCAGTTTTGCTGCCTCAGAAACTGGAGGCCTGGAACATATTAAAGGAATCATGAAGCCAGAGGACTACCAAGGTATTTTGGAGCATAATGCGTTATACCTAGTGTCAGAAAGCTAGGTCTGGGTTGAAGGTCATTGGTCTTCCAGAAGGGCAATATTTCAAAACATACATCCATGGACATGCAGTGCCATGGCATCCCATTGCCATGGCACCATGACTCCATGCAAGAGTCCCAATCACCCGCACTGCCTGCTAACAATTTTCCCCACAGCCCGAGCCCCGATCTGGCTGTCTGGGGCCTGGATCGGGCTGCAGGGAACCCCTGGACGGCTCATCTTTTGAGGAGGGGTCCATCAAAGCTGTCTTCTGATGTCACAGGAGACTTATTCCCCCATCTACTTCACCCTGCCCGGACATACAGGGACTTCACCAGAATAGGCCCTATACATCTGAGTTGAGATTCACACCTCCAGCCTGCCCTCGCTCCTCCCTCATCCTGCCCCTCCCGCCCCTGAAAAGAGCTCCCGCACATCTCTGCTGTATGTGCGGGGAGCTCTGTGGCAGGAATTGGACGTGACCAGGATGTATATCTCCATTAAACGTGTGTCAGAATGTACTCTAATGTGTCGTAAGGAAACTTGATGTCCAGTCAAAGTTAAACAAAAAGAAGCTGAAACAGCATCAGAGATTATTGTGCATGATATATATGTGATTGGTAATACAAACGTATGGATGGTGAGGAACCATAGACGTGACACTAAGAATTATACAAATTCATTTAGAATGTGTGTGTCCAGCAGAAAATAACCATGAACCTAATCACGAGGGAAACATCATGTGGATAGTAGCATTCTATTGAAAGATGTGATTAGTCACTCATTGAAAACAAAAAACACCTAAAATGTCACTCTAATATCATTGATAAACAACTTGTAAAGTGAAACAATTTTTAAAGAATGAGTAGGTGTGTAACAAACTTTAGAGTACTAATGCTGGAATTATTTAAAAATGAACCAGCAGGAATCAGTATTATACGTGTGAGCGAACAAATGACAGAATAATCGATGGGTAAAACATGCCTGTTATCAGTATTGAACACAAGACCCTCATATCATCAAAAAAACAATCCGTGGTGCCAAGCTCTTTTGACACACCAGCTGCTTGTCACACCTCTCTTTGTGTTGTGTTTAGTTTCCCTTTCCTGCGAGGGTGGGTGCTTTAGGACTGCTGGGTCCCAAATGATAAAATTTATGCTGCTTAACCCAGGATAAGCAGTGGATGTCCTCAGTCCAATTTAATAATGATTTATGACATTTCCTTCAGGAACTTGTCCAAACCTCTTTTAAAACCAGGAGCACTAGCAGTTTTTACCACATCCTCCAGCATCAAATTCCAGATGTGTTACATTGTAGCTTTATCGCATGTCCCCTGGTCTTTCTGCTTTTGAAGGAGTAAACAGCCAATCTAGGTTTACCTGTTCCACCCCATTCATTATTTTGTGAACCTCTATCAGATCTCCTCTCAGCTGAAGAGCCTTAACATTTTGAGTCTTTCCTTCTAGGGGTATCCTTCCATCCCCTTTATCATTTTGGCCACTCTTCTCTACCTTTTCTAATTCTGTTATATCCACTTTTAGATACAGTAAGAAGAACTGTACACAATATTCAAGGTGAGGTCACACCTCGGAGCAATACGAAGCATTATATTATCCTTGGATGGGGGATATTTAGCCGCGGTGGCTAACACTTCTAAAACACATAGTCATTGCCGCTGAACTTTTACCCTGGACATTCAATGACAGGATCATATCCGGCCACTGACATTGATTATCCACATTACCGCACTGCCCAGAAGCTAATTGGGCAGGAGCGATTTTGAGCTATGGCCTGGTTAGCTCCCACAGGTAAAGTTAGGCATGGTAAAGGTTGACCTAACTGTATCTGTGGGTCGCTAAGTGGGCAGTGGCTCAATATCACCGTTGCCTGGTTACCGATGGGTCCCAGAACGCCCATGCCACACCCCAATGCTGACCTTATAGCATTGGGGTGTGTAGTGGCAGCGTCTATGGATATCCAGTGGCACTAGCCATGTTAATGCTGCTGAATATCGTGCTAAGCAGTATTTACACGGTTTGCAGCTTGCAAACCGTGTAAATACCTTTGAATAATCGGGCCTCTTGGTTTTAGTCTCCATTCCTTTCCCTACGATTCCTAGCATTCTATTTGCTTTCTTGGTTGCAGTTGAACACTGAGCAGAGGGTTTCAAATTATTATTCACAATGACGCCTAGATTCTTTTCTGAACTGAAACAGCTGGATAATCAAGTTTCACAGAATGAAATCAATATAGGTGAGCAAAATGTTTGTACTGCACTTTACAGGCAAAAATACACAAGATGGACTTGCTATACAAAGAGATGCAATTAAAATAAGACAATATGAAAAACCAACAGAGGAGATATAGTCCCATAATTTTGATATTACAAGAAATTAAGGATGGAATAGTGGAGGAGATATTTCATCAGTGTCTGCTGGATGGGAAGGGCAGCGAGATTTATTTGGTCAGATTCACATAGAAGTTTTCACCATGATCACTTTGAGCATGACTGCTCATGCCCTATCATAACATGCTTCCACTGTTTTAAAGATAAACAAAAATTAAAACATGCCATTTTGAATTCTGTCACTGTATTTGCCCCCCCCCCCACCTGTTGGAGAAGAGGAGATAAAGATGTGGGGGGAGGGGTGGGGGGAGGTTAACCGAATGGTTATGTATATTATTCATAAGGATAAGGGAATTGACTGGGTGAGTGCAGTGTGGATGGTATATAAAGAAAATTACATTTATCTTGTGGCATGTCTGTGGAATAACTAGTCAGATTAAAAAGTAAAAAGTCTTAGACCACATGAATAAATTAAACTTTCTATACTGTTTCAGCAAGACATGTATCTGGCAGCTGCAGTACATAGAAAAGTACTGGAGAGCTGGCACTAAAGGGGTACAGGCCCCATAATGGGTCGGCCAGATGGGGGAGGGCTGGAGAAAGAGCAGAGAGGGTGGGGAGGAGAATCCAGGCCAGGGGTAAAAGGAAGGGGACAAGAGCTGCCCCTTTCTTTCTGCAGTGGGCGACGTGGCTGTGTGTGCCTTACTGGGCCTTTGAAGCAGCAGCAGCCCTGGCAGCAGTAGTTGAGGGGACTGGCGGCGGCGAGCCCAGGTAGCAGAGCAGCACGTGGATGGAGAAGCAGCGGTGGCGTCGGCTCTGGACAGGGAGTCAGGCAGCATTAGCAGCAGCAGAGGGCAGGAGAGGGCAGCTCAGCTTTGATCCAGTGTAGGAGGGGCTTTCCTGAGCAGCAGAACCCCAGAGCAGACAAGCAGTGCCGTGGGAGCAGATAGAAGCTCAGAGGGGTGCAGCAGCAGGAGGAAGAGAGCATGCCACCATGCCACCAGCAGGAGCATGTGGACAAAGTAAGCAGCAGTGGAAGCAGAACTGAACAGTAAGCAGAGGCTGTCACCTAGTGTCCACTGTGGAGTATAGCAGCAGTCTTTGCAGAACCCCTCTGCAGGCTGCAGTTTTAAAGACTAGATAGACTCGGTATTATCAATTGAGGGAGTTTGCAAGGGCTCCCAAAAATAACAGCACAGACTGTGGCAGTGGCGACACGACAAGGGGCAGACAGAATGGCCAAGCAGTGCCCAGAGGTGAGGACAGTGGACCAGTGGGGAAAAAAGTGAATAAGAGCAAAAGATCAGCAAGGACAGCTGGGAAAGGAAGAGAACAGGCACAAGGATGTCAGAAAGAAGTCCGAGGCCCAGACAGAATGATGTGGTGCTCAGCAGTGCATGCAGCCTACAGCAGGGCCAAGGGAGACAGTGAACTGCCCCCGTCGGGTGGTGGTAATAGGCAGGTGAATAAGCCCCCTGGTATGTGTGACCACTTGAACCATGTCAAGGCCATGGCTGTGGTCCATGGAGCGGGACACATGCAAGCTCTGAGTTCAATGGAAAGAACACAAGCCAGGAGCGGGCCAATCACAGAAGATGCAGGTGCGAGCTATTCAGCTACACCCAGAGAATGGGAAGCAAGGAGTGAGTATGAGCATTCTATGTCGCTACCTAGTGGGGCAGGGGGTCAGGGGCGGGTGTGGGATAAGGGAGCAGCAGGTAGTTGTTAACGGGTGTATATGGGATGGGGGAGGAAACTGAGGGGATTGGGTTGTGTGGAGCCTCAGAAGCAGTCACAGCAGCAACCCAAGTGTGGGGGGCTGAGGGGACATCTGGGGGAAACTGGCAGGGCATCAAGGGGCTGCTGCAGACCCTAGTGCGGATCATGGCTGGCATTAGTGTGGCAATAGGCTTGATCCAGGCAGCACAAGGCATGGGGGGGGGGCAGTCAGGACAGGGTTTTCCCCAACTCCTAGCCCCCCCCCTTCTGGGGGAACCCTTCCGGTGAACACCTGGGGCACTCTTCCAGTGAGCACTGGGGGTCCACAGGGGTGCCGCAAACATGGGATGGGGGATTTGCATCCAAACTTAAACTGGCTGGATATGAATGCCTAACTAGTGCACTGGAAAGCCATATGCCGGCCATCCATAAAGAAAAAATTCTGGAAGAACGACTATGTGGACATTTTCTTGCTGCTCATATGGAGGAGCGATGACAACTGTCATTGTTCAGGCTGCCACAATAGATGCAAACTGGTCTCCAAGAAGACTGACACCGTCCCGCGGAAGCAAATTGGTGCACGGCATATGGTGTGCTGGTCAGCATGGTTGGTGAAAAACATCTGCAGCAAGGCCGGAGGCTTTTCAAGTACCAATAAAGTATTTGCGAGGCATACCGGGTGTACAAGGTACCATTTGGTTGGTGTATGATAAGCAGTTTCGTCGTAACATGGCAGGCAACAAGGGGATGAGCTGGGACAGGAAGGACATCGACCTGTGGATTCAGTTGATGATGCAGGGTCAGCGGGGCAGTAGAGCGAGCGGGATTACAGCAGGGGAGTTGGCCCAGTTTATCTTCCAGACCCCCACAGTCATTTCAAGGAGATAGCAGGCCTGGCATTGGGGAAGGCAGCACCATCCCCTGGCCACCCAACTACCCCACGCACTGGGGTATATGTCAGCTGTTTAAACGGGGGCAATTGCAGATTTAATACTACCTGCAAATACTGGCATGCATGTCCGATGTGGGAAGAAACAAGGGGGAGACCACCAGTGCCTGCATTGAATCATCCTGGCTGGGACGGGCACAGATGCCCATTAAGGTAGGGGCTCTGGGGAGGAATTTACAGGGATACAATCATAACAAAGTGCAATGCTGGTTGACAGGTTCACATGGGGGTTTTCGATTCCTTACAATGGCCCTCCAGGCCCGCAGGTGGTTGGGAACTTGAAATCTGACCTGGAGCGAAAAGCAGTGGTCCAACAGAAGCTCCATAAGGAATGGGAGCTGGGAAGAATGGCAGACCCCTTTTGAGAGCAAGCCCCTACCCAGCTTGATCATTTCCCCACTTGGCCAGGTGCCTAAGAAGTAGCCGGATGAGTTCCGGCTCATACATGATTTGTCCTATCCCAACGGTACATTGGTGAATGACCACCTGGACCTATTGGCATGCTCAGTGAAATATGCCTCTTTGGACCAGGTCCTGGAGTTGCTCGGGGGCTTGGGGGCAGGGGCATGGTTTTTGAAGATGGACATAGAATCAACTTTTCGGCTGTTCCCAATACATCCTAATAGCTCTGTTGGGGATCCGCTTCAGGTGACAATACTATGTAGACAAGTGCCTCCCAATAGGATGCTCAATATCTTGTGCCTACTTCCACTGGAGGGTGGAGCTGAGGAGTTTCACCAGGGCAGAATCATACATTATCTGGATGATTTTATGCTCATGGCAGGGACAAGCAGGATTGTCAGTAGATCCAGGGGGCGTTCCAAAGGAAAGACACAGAGCTGGGTGTTCCATTGGCAGTAAACAAGACAGAAGAGTCAGCCCAATTCCTGTCCTTCCTGGGGATAGAACCTGACACCACAGAAATGGTGACCCACATCCCAGCCAGTAAAGTGGCAGCCTTGAGGGCTGCAGCGCAAACTGCGGTGGATGCAAGAAAGATCACTCTGCAGCAGATGTAGTCACTGATAGGGCATCTGAACTTCATCTGCCAGGTGATGCTCATGGGTCAGGCTTTCATACAGTGACTGGTGGATGCCACAAAGGACATTCACAGGGGGCACCACTTCCTAAGTGTCAATGCAGCCATGAGGGAGGATCTGGCAGTGTGGCAGCAGTTCTGTCCCGTTACAATGACAGGAACATATGGAGGGCACCAGCCATGTGTAACAGGGAGCTGTAACTATCTACCGATGCTGCAGGGAGGGTGGGCTTCAGAATTTATTTTAAGGGACAATGGTGCCACGAGTGTTGGCCAACCTAGTGGCACCGGAGCGGCATAACCAAGGACATTACGTTCCTTGAGATATTCCCAATCTTGGTGGCCATGGTCATCTGGAGACACTGGTTTGCGGACAAAAGAATAGTTGTCTGCTTGGATAATGCAGCAGTGGTTTTCACTATCAAACAAATGGCAAGTTCGGAGAGAGTGATGAGGTTGGGGTCAGGAGGCTGGTGTTGTTGAGCCTGGAGCTGAACACATTTATTATGGCCAGACATGTCCTGGGGAAAAGCAGTGAGATAGCTGATGCTCTCTTTTGCATTCCAGCTCTAGCGCTTCTGGCAGCTTGCCTCGAAGGCATCGCTGAAGGTGGCTTGCATGCCCGCAGAGATGTGGATCTTTGGATGCGGAGCGCCAGCAGACTGCTGATGGCTTCACGGTCGGCCAGTACCTGGAGGGCCTACGGAAGAGCTTGGGGCCGGCTGGACAGTTTCATCATACAGCAGGGGGGGCACTTAGGAGCAGGGGGTGATGGCAGGCCTCCTCCTTAAATTCCTGATGCACCTACAAGCTGAGGGGGTCACAGTCAGGCAGGCTAAGCTAATGCTAGCTGGGGTGGCTTTCTTCCTCAAGTTGGAGGGTACAGAGATGTCACAAAATAAAGTGATGGAGGGCTGGGTCAGGGAGGCCGCTCCATGACCAGACAGGCACCGGCCAGTCACACTAACCATGTTGGAAGGGGTCATGCAACGGGTAGCATATGTCACCAGGGACAGATTCGAGGACAAACTGTTTAGGCTAGCTGCTCTTCTGATGTTCTTTGGGGCTTTCCGCATGAGCGAGATCCTGCCCTGGTCCACGGGTGACATAGCAGGCACCGCTATGCAGATGTAGGACAGGGTGCCTTTGTTCCTGCCCAGTCAAAGACTGACTGGTTCAGGAAAGGGAAGGCAGTATGGCTGAATGCTACAGTAGTGAGGGCACTTTGCCCGGTTGAGGTCATGCAGGAGTATTTGCGAGTATGCCTAATGTTGGGGGGGGGGGGGGGGCTACTGCAGCATGCGGACAGATCCTGCCTCTCCCAGTATCAGTTTCAGACTCTGTGGCTGAGAGCAGTAAAGGAAGTGGGTTTCGAGACCTGTGGGCTGACGCTGCATTCATTTAGGATAGGTGTGGCAATCGTAGCGAATGGGCTGAACATGGGGACCTGGAAGACTCAGGCGATCTGGAGATGGGCCTCACACAGGTATAAACTGTACATTAGGCAATAATGACGCTCACTGATGCTGCTTTCCATTTCGCCCTCCAGGTCTTTCAGTCTGGATTGTGGGGCATTCCTATGTCTACTGGGCAGGGCAAAGGGAAACGGGGTGACACTTCATCACGCAGCTCAGATTCCACCCCAACAGCATCTGTGTACACTGGTTGGGATGGAGAGAGATGGTCTGGGATGAGCTGAGGCCTGCTCTCACTGGCTAGGGCAAGCTTGCCACACACCGGACTGGGTAGTCCTATACCTCGGGGGGCAATGATCTGGCCTACATGAAAGGTGTGGACCTCATCATCAGGATGAAAGTGGACATGGCCTGGATATGGGCAGAGCTGGGGGCAGGGTCGTCTGGTCCCACATCATCCCACAACAGAAATGGAGGGGAGCAGTCCATCCAAAAGGCATTGAAAGGAGCAGGAGGAAACTGAACAAAGAAGTTGGTGCTTTTGTTCGGCCTTAGGCGGGTGGTAGTGGAACACCAGGGCATACTAGCTGGGGAGAGACTGTGTACTCGGGAGATGGGGTCCACCTAAACGACATCAGCCTGGAACTGTTCCTTGAGGGCTTGTGGCAGGCTCTCGGTTCAGTACTTACTATGGAGCTAGTCGGGCTGCGGGCCCTCCTGGTGGCGGGACCTCAAAGGAAGGGGAAGGGTATCTCGGAACAAAGGAGAACCCAGGTACCGAGTTGGGGGTGCTGGGGCCCAGTAACAGGGGGGCCAGGTATCAGGGGGTGGAGGTACCTGGCCTCTGTTACCAGAAGCAGAAAACTAAACGGGCCACCCGAGCACCAACATGGAGTGGTTAGTGATAGGAAAAAGTGGTGGGATGCAGGCCATGGGGTGGGCCAGGGTCATCAACCAGGCTACAGGGACAGAGGTACCCCTCCACTTTAACCCAACGTAGAGGTATTGTTCAGTTATTGTTGGGTTATTGTGTAGTTATTGTGTAGTTATTGTTTGCCTATTGCTCAAAATATTGTGTACAGCATAGTAATATTTTGTACAGAGTTTAAATTTGTCATAGTTACAGTGCAATAATTTTGTATCTGCAAACTGTGGCCTTTGAGATCCACTAATAAAAGGAGGTTGAAAAGCAATGGAACAGGCCTGATTATTGTTGCAGGTGGAATAGGGATAAGGCGGGTAGGGGAGGCGGGGATCAGAGGAAAACCCGAAGCCAGTCCAGTGTGCCCCGGGTTAGGAAGGGTAGGATTTTTCTTGTTTTCAGTTTGTCTCATTTAAAGGCTAAAAGAGCAGTAGCTACTTTGATTGTGAAAGTAGTGAACTTCACTCTTCAGCAATTGTTATCAGATAAACAGAATCATTTTGTTATAGTTTGGGGACAAATGGAGAATACCACAGTCACTTTAGCTAATGTTTATGCAACCCCTGGAGGAGCTTACTTCCTTTTCAAGGAAGTTCTTTATTTTTTTTTTAAATAAAAATCAAAGGTACATGGGGATTTTAACTATGGTATCTCCACTTTGGATAGATCTGACCTATAAGTATGGGACCGACCTGGTACTAAGATTTTGATTATTTTTTTAAAAGAGGTTAATCTAATAGATGTCTGGAGAAAAATCAACATATTTGCGAGATACTATTCCTATTATTCGAGTACACATAGTCTATTCTTGAGTATGACCTATTTGCTTATTCCAAATTCCCGAGGCCGCAGGCAGGGTCCCGGCGGCTGACGTTAATGGGGCACGCGGCCCGGCGCGGGGACCCTGCGTGCGGCCTGCGCGGGGCACGCGCGTGCGTCTTTTGAAGTGATTGGCTCCCGTCGGTCGCGGCCGCACGGGAGCCAATCGATGTGGCTATTGTTGGGTGGTGGGGGGGAAATACCAGCTGGCAGCCTCTGCGTGGCCAGTTGGTGCGGAGGCTGTGTTCCGGGTGCCGGCGTTCTTCTGTTGGAGGGCTGAGGATCGGCGGGCTTCCAGTTCACGGCGGATCTGGGAGTCGTGGCAGCGTGGGCAGCTGAGGCAAGTCTGTGGGCCAGCGTCCAGTGGGGGATTTGGTAGGAGTGTGGTGTCGCGGTGGTGTGGCCCTTGCGGGGTTAGGGCTCACAGCAGGGCATAGCCACTTAATTTTTACAATTTACACAGCTTGGTTCTGCGGCTGTGGTTGCTGCCCAGGGGCTTCATTTCACGGTGAGGGATACCTGCACTGCGTGGTCGGGCGAAGACAAGGGGTTTGGCCCCTGCAGGTGTGGCTGAGGTGAGGGGGCGGGGGGGGGTCTTGGTCTTGTGGGGAGGCTGGGAGAGGCAGTGGGTTGCCCAGGCCTGGGGTGTGGGCGGGGGTGGGGGTGGGGGGCAGAGGGGTCGGGAGGGTGCTGTGCGGGGGCAGATAGGGAAAAAAGGGGTTCAGCAGCCGGGGGGGTTGGAGGTGGAAGGGGTGTCCAGCCCCCCAGTGGATCCCTGGGGGTGGGTGAGGGGCTCAGGGGAGCGGCCGGAGCAGCGGGGGGTGTAAATGTGGGGGGTGTAGTAAGTGGTGCGGGGCCGGCAGGAGGTGCGGGGGTGGTGGGGGGCATTTTTGGGGTACAGGGCCAAGAGGGAGGGTTGCGGCCGGATGGGGCCCAGTGGGGCACTGGCTACGGTGGGGCCGCAGGGTGGCTCCCGGGTACCGATAGCTTTGGCATGCCGGGGGGTTCTTCACCTTGGGAACAGTGGTTGAGTGGGGGGCAGGGTCCGTCTCGGGTGGGCTGGGGTGTTCCTTGGTCTCAGGCGTGGTCGGTGGCAGTTCCCCCCCCTGTCTTTCCTTTTCTGTCTCCGCAGGGGCAGGTTATGGTGCAGCCAACGTGGACTTCGAGCGCTGCTGGCGGTGAGAGCTGGTTGAGTCCAGTGGCGGGAGCGGTGACACAGCATGGAGTGGCGGCGGAGTCGGCGCGGGGTCGTCCCCTGGATGTCGTGAGGGCCTGCGGCGAGGACAGTCTAGTGGCAGGTGGGACGGATGCGGCGCCGGCGGAGTTGGGTTAGTTGCTTGAGGAGATGGGCGAGATGGGGGTGCGGTCGCAGGGGGGGAAGGTGGGGGGGGGTGGTTCACGTAAGAAGCGCAGGCGGTCTTGTCGGTAGCATCGCAGCTCTGAATCGTCCTCGTCTTCTTCCTCTTCAAGTGGTTCGTCCGGGGGGTCCGGAAAGGAGTCGGGTCGGCAAGTAGGGGAGAGTGGGGTGGGCCACAGTGCGGGTGGAGGGGCCTCTTCGGTGATAACTTTTCCGGAATTGTGGGAGGGGGTGCCGCGTAAGCTGCGGCGCAAAATTCGGAAGCGGCGCTACATCGATATCTTCCGCTTGCAGGAGGGGAGGAAGCGTTCAGGTGAGAGTCAGAAGAAGAAGAAGGAGGATGATAAAGCCAGTAGGGTTAAGAAGGTGGCACATAATGTGGTGAACTGTACGCGTTCCTTTCTGTGGTTGGCCAGCGTGTGGGGTCACCACGACCCGGGACAGTATGGTATGTTGTTAGCGTACGCCGATTCCATCCTGGAGGCTTCTCAGACGCATGACGGATGGGCTTGGCTGAACTACGATTAAAAGTTCAGGGACAAGATGGAGGAGAGTAGATCGCTTTCGTGGGGCACACAGGACATTAACCTGTGGCTGACTCAGATGTCAGCTAGGTCAGGTACCGGTGGGGGGGGCGGGGGGAAATGTGGTGGCGGGGTGGTGGCGGTGCGTTCCTTTCGAGCGGGGGCGGTCGGGGTGCCCCCGAAAGCAGGCTCTGCCAGGAGCAGTGACGTATGCTGGCGGTTCAACCGGTCCACTTGCCCCTTTCCCGACTGCAAATTTCAGCACGCCTGTTCCTTGTGCGGGGGTCCCCACTCCGCCGCCAAGTGCCTTAAGAAAGGCGCCGCTGGCATTGCCGGTCCCGCCCCTAAGGGGTACTGATTGGCGTGGGCGCGCCCCCTCCCCGATTCGGGTGGAGGCCTTCTTGGGGTGGCTGAGTCGCTATCCAAGGAGGCGCGAGGCGGTGATTCTGGCATTTGGTTTTCGGTTCGGTTTTGTTATCCTGGTGCGGGGTGTGGTGTCAGCGCCGACTGCGAGGAACTCCCCATCAGTCCGACGTTGGGCAGAGGTCGTCCAGGACAAGTTGTTGGGGGAATTGCGGTTGGGGAGAGTGGCGGGTCCCTTCTCGGAGCCCCCTTTTCCCGACATGGTGATTTCTCCTTTAGGTATAGTACCCAAGAAGGAACCGGGGAAATTCCGGTTGATTCATAATTTGTCCTGTCCGATAGGTGCTTCCGTTAATGATCGTATCCCGCGTGAGTTTTGTACGGTCCGCTATGCGTCCTTCGATAAGGCGGCTCTGATGGTGCGGGGGGCCGGTCGGTCTGTCCTAATGGCGAAGGTTGACATTGAATCGGCATTTCGCTTGTTACCCGTCCATCCATCCTCCTTCCCTTTATTGGGGTTTTGCTTTCAAGGGGGGTATTATTTCGACAAGTGCATGCTGGTGGGCTGTTCGGTCTCTGGCGCTTATTTTGAGATGTTTAGTACCTTCCTGCAGTGGGTGCTGGTTCAGGCATCCGGCTTGTCCTCCATGGTGCATTACATGGACGATTTTTTGTTTGTGGGCACAGCGCAATCGGGGGAATGCCAGGAGATGTTATCCGCGTTTGTGCGGCTGGCACAGGAGTTCGGGGTGCCTTTGGATGACGGTAAGACTGAGGGTCCGACTACGCGATTGACCTTTTTAGGGGTGGAGTTGGATTCGGTGGAGATGGTGGCACGTTTGCCGCAGGACAAGGTTGCTCGTTTGCGGATTTCGGTGGCTAAAATGTTGTCGGCCCACAAGATTTCCTTGAGGGAGTTGCAGGCGCTGTTGGGGTCCTTAAATTTTGCGTGCAGGGTGATTCCAATGGGGAGGGTGTTTTCCCGTCGGCTGGCATGTGCTACGGCCGGGGTGCGGAGCCCACCACCGGATTAGGGTAACGGAGGCGATGAGGGCTGATTTGATGGTGTGGGGGCGTTTTTTGGAGAACTTCAATGGGATTTCTGTTTTGATGGAGTCCGAGGTGTCCAGTGATGCCTTGCAGTTGTACACTGATGGGGAGGGGGGAGCGGGCTTGGGTGTGTATTTCAGCGGGGACTGGTGCGCGGATTGTTGGCTGGAGTCATGGCACTCGGCGGGCTTGACCAAGAATATCACCTTTTTGGAGTTCTTTCCGATTCGTGTGGTTTTGGAGCTCTGGCCGGAGCGCCTTCGAAACCGGAGGATGCTCTGGTGGTGTGATAATGAGGCTGTGGTCAGTGTGGTTAACCGCTACTCACTTAGGTGCTTGAAGGTGGCGGGCTTGATGCGGGAAGTTGTATTAGCCTGTTTGCAGTTGAATGTGTTGATGAGGGCGCGACATATACCGGGGTGCACTAACGAGATCGCTGATGTTCTTTCTCGTTTTCAGTGGGAACGGTTCCAGGCTCTGGCCCCCGAAGCGGACAAGGACGGATCTGTGGTCCCAGAGAGCTTGTGGAGCATTGGCCTCGAGAGATGCTAGATCTGCTGAAGAACTCGGTGTCTGCGGGGACTTGGTCTGCGTATCAGTGGGGATGTGACCGGGTGGTCGCCTTTTTGCTAGCTCATGGGTGGCAGATGGGAGGGGTTCCAGTGGGTTTGAATGGTCAATATATTGTGGAGGCCAAGGGCGCCGGCTTCTCTCGATCGGCGGTGCGTGCGCACTTGGCAGGGTTTAACTTTTTACGAGTGCGGTGGGTTGGGGTTCGCCAGCTGGGGGGGTTTTTACCGTGATGGCTTTTGCAAGGTTGGGAGCATGTGCAGCCTACACCGCGGGACTCGCAGTTGCCCATCACGCATGGGCTCTTGATGCGGGTTTGCGGGGCCTTAGGGCAGGTGGCGTCGTCCGTGTACGAGGCTACTTTGTTCCGGACGGTGTTTTGCCTAGCCTTTTTTGGGGCATTTCGAATCGGTGAATTGGTTGCGGGCTCTGGTCGGGGGGGAGGCGTTGGGGGGCTGCAGGCGCGTCACGTTCGGGTGGAAGGGGGGAGGTTGCGGATCCTTTTGGCGAAGTCCAAGATGGATCCACTTGGGAAAGGTTTGTGGGTGTTCCTGGGCGAGGTCGCGGAGCTGAGGACTTGCCCAGTTCGGGCGGTGCGGCAGTATTTGTCGGTGTGTCCAGGGGGAGCAGATAGTTTTTTCGTGCAACCGGACGCGCGGGTTTTAACCCGTTTTCAGGTTTCGGCGGTACTGCGCCTGGTGTTGTGCGCAGTGGGGGAGGACCTGCTGCGTTTTGCTCCGCACTCCTTTCGGATTGGGGCTGCCACTAGCGCGGCGGCAGCTGGGTTGCCGGGGCAGGTGATTCAGGACATTGGTAGGTGGCGCTCTACGGCTTTTAAGGGCTATGTGCGGCTGTAGGAGCGTGGGTTTGAGGGTCGGGTCTTTAACTGTCTATTTCTTTTTCAGATGGGGGTGTCGGACCTGGTGAATGTTGGGTTGCTGGCCACTCTTTCATCCACTGGGCGGGTCGGCGTGCGGCTGACCGGCCTATCGGAGTTAATTTGGGACTGGACCCATTGGTGGTGGCTGTGACATGGCTGGGCGTGCGAGGACTGCGGTGGTCGCAATTGCTGCCTTTGCTACAGTGCCATGGGAGGACGTCGCAGTAGCCGGCCGCCCTGATGGTGCATCTGGGGGGCAATGACCTGGTGTCCTGGTCCTGCAGGCAGCTGATCCGGGCAGTGCAGGACGATCTGGGACTGGTGCTTCGGATGTTTCCTGGTGTTATTGTACTGTGGTCAGACATCATTCCAAGGCCGGCTTGCTGGGACCAGCGTCGTTGGTCTAGGGGCTTGACTAAGATCAATCGCCAGATTGGTCGTTGGGTCTGTGAGAGGGAGGGTTATCAGATCCTGCATGACTGGGTGGATGTCGGGTGTTCGGGGCTCTATGGGGCTGATGGGGTTCACTTGTCGCCAGTTGGTATGGACCTGCTCCTTAACGACTGGCAGGAGGCCTTGGAATACATGTCTGTCAGTGATGTGCGCTGGTCGCAGCTTGGGGCTGGGGGGGGGGGGTGGCACATGAACAGAGTTATGTGCCGGTGGCGGGATTCCGGAGGTTTCCGGGGTCCGGAGCAGCAGGCTACACTTGGGCGGGGGCGGGGTGCCCCTGACCCGGTCAAAAACTCGGCCAACTTTTGCTAATAGCATGGCGAAGCCGGGGAGAGGGGCATGGCAGCTTGCCGGGTGGCAAGTTATAGCATTAGCGGTGGCAGGCACTTTGCTAAGGTATGGCTGGTGCAGCCGGGTGCTGCTAATGGGGGCTAGGAAGTTTAATGTTGGTTTGTTTAATTGTTGATGGTTAATAAAAGCTGCGACCAGTTGTGTTCCATGAAGTTATGGTGTGGTGTCTTTTGTGGGGGGGGGGGGTTGGCTTGGACTGTGGGGGGGGGGAAGGGTGAGGCCCGAAGCGCCGGGTCTGCCTGCCTCGGTTATCCCAAGGCCGCGGGCAGGGTCCCAGCAGCTGACGTTAACCGGGCGCGCGCGTGCATCTTTTGAAGTGATTGGCTCCGGTCGGTCACGGCCGCATGGGAGCCAATCGATGTGGCTATTGTTGGGTGGTGGGGGGGGGGGAAATACCTGCTGGCAGCCTCCGCATGGCCAGTTGGTGCGGAAGCTGCGTTCCGGGTGCCGGCGTCCCTCCCTCCCTCCCTGTCTTTAGACGGTGGGGGTATGGGGTGTTGCAGCTGGGGGGGGGGGGGTGCGGGATCCCGGAGGTTTCCGGGGTCCGGAGCAGCAGGCTACACTTGGGCGGGGGCGGGGTGCCCCTGACCCGGTCAAAACCTCGGCCGACTTTTGCTAATAGCATAGCGAAGCCGGGGAGAGGGGCATGGCCAGTTAGCATGGCGAAGTCGGGGAGAGGGGCATGGCGAAGTCGGGGAGAGGGCTGGGTGGCAAGTTATAGCATTAGCGGTGGCAGGCACGTTGCTAAGGTATGGCTGGTGCAGCCGGGTGCCGCTAATGGGGGCTAGGAAGTTTAATGTTGGTTTGTTTAATTGTTGATGGTTGATAAAAGCTGCGACCAGTTGTGTTCCATGAAGTTGTGGTGTGATGTCTTTTGTGGGGGTGGGGGGGTGTGGGGTGGGGGTTGGCTTGGACTGTGGGGGGGGGGAAGGGTGAGGCCCGAAGCGCCGGGTCCGCCTGCCTCGGTTAGACTTTTTTTTTCTGTTAAGGACATTAAAATGGGATATCTTATACTTCAGATCAATCTCCAGTGAAATTAATTTTGAAGGACGTGACCTCACAATCTGCTCCAGGTAGATGGACAATGAACAGATGTTTACTGACCAACCCAGAATTTATAGATACTTTGGTCAGAATATTTTAAATGTAATTCTTAAAGAGGATGTACATATTTTCAGGTTATGAGATGCTATCAAAGCAGCTCTTATGGGTCATATTACTTTTGTTTCAGCTGTGTTAGCAAAAAAGTGGAAAGCAAAAATTCACAATTTATTAGAACAAATTACCCATTTAGAGAGATGTTACCAGAAATAAGAAAAGTTTTATGGACTTAATAAAGCTTAAAAAAATAGTCAAACAATATTGAAATGGGCAAAGTAGCCTATCATCTCAAGGATTCTAGATTTTTTTTTTATAACATAATAAATTTATTAGTCTTATTAGCATTATAGCAATTGAAAAGAAGATGCCTCGAGAGGAAGATGAATAAAATTGTAACTAAGTAGGGTGAAGTTCTTACAAACTGGATTGCAGAAACCATTGCTCAGTTTTGTTCTCAATTATGCACTCCCCAATTAACTGCTTCCCAATCATCTATTCATGGTTGGGGAAACCGAAGATTCCCAGTTTAGATTTAGAAATAGACCATCTATTGTCTCGGAGAAAGTTCAAGATGTGATTTTCAAGGGAAGAAATAGCAAGTTAGCAGGATCTGATAGCCTCCCAGCCAAGCTGGTAAATATCTAAAGGCTCTGGTAGCTCCTATTTCGGTAGAGGTATTTAATGAGATTGTTCCATAAGAAATATTGCCACTCTTTTTCTATCAGGCTTCAATTTCAGTTAGAGAAAGACCCCACAATTTGTTCAAACTGTTATCCCATCTTCTTATTAAATTTAGATTGAAAGATGTATAATTTTCATTTCTTTCAGTTATTAATTTTTTTTGTCCATGCTGATCAGACAAGTTTTAAGAAAGATATTTTTGAGGCACACAACATTCAGCATCATTTATAAATATTCTTCATTACACCAATAATATTAAGGAACACTTAGAAATTATTTCCCTAGATGCAGAAAAAAGTCTTTGATAGGGTGGAGAGGAGTAGCCCTTTTTGTTTGTAGTTTTACAGAAGTTCAATATTTGCACACATTTATTTAAGGCAGATTAAGGATATAAGGGTGCTATTCAAATAGTGCGGAGGTAAATGCATTATCGGTGCCTTATAAAAGGAGCATGGTGCTCTTTGCTAAAAAAACCTGTGCTGCCTGGGTAGCACACATATGGATGGTACGAGGGTGGGGCGTGGGGCATTCCCACCACAGTGCCACCAGCTCAGGTCTTGAAAGTCCGCGCTGCCTATGCTTAAGGTGGTTTTAACATGGCAAGTCATGCTAAATTCAAGGTCCCTGCATCTAGCACAGTGCCCTGGGCTAGTAATCTGGCCCAAACCCATGTTATGTTAGTTGTTAATATGGCAGATAATGTGGCGTGCTTGGAAAGCACTATCTGCACATAAACAGCTAACTTGCAGATAGCACAAAAAATGACGACACGATCTGCAGAACCCGGGTTAGTAGAGAATGTGAGTGCAACTAAAGTCACCTCAATGGGTAGCATTAGTTGCATCCTCGCTGCTGTTTGAATGCACTCTCTGTATTTTAGTGTGGTATCTTCAGATGGAATGCTGTGCATACCTCCAACCGATATGCATGGCTTTTCCAGCTAACTCGGTTCTATTTCAGCTAACACACCGTATTAGGCTTTTGCAGCTAATGTGGTTTAGTAAACAAGCCCTTTACGGTTTCAGTTGTAATAAACGGTTGGGTGCCTGACTTTTTGTTAGAATGTTGCACTCAACAGCACTGCCCATTATCACCACTAGGTTTTGCATTAGCTTCAGCTATCACCATTCATGATTGTGTGTTATAATCAAGGGAATGTCCTATCTATGTACACAAATGATAGTTTATTTCAGCTTAGTAATAGTCGCCAATCTTTGAAGAGTTTAATACAACTTTTGCAGATTCTCTGTAAACTTCCTGGTTACTCAGTTAATTACACAAAATTTGTTTGATAAGAATGCTTTTCACAACCTTTCACAACTGCAATTAGTCTCTCAATTTAGATACTGGGGGAGGGGGTATGATCTCTCGGGGAGTTGCAAGATTTATATAAATCAAATTATGGAAGTTTACTCAAGAGAATGAAGAATGATTTGAAGAGGAAGAAGGATTATTTGATTTCCTGGTTAGAATGAATAAATGCTATTAAGATGTTAAATAGGAAAAGCATTCAGTTTAAAAAAAATGAGGTAAATTCATGCATCAAAACATTTTTTTCCAATCAGTGAAAAAGATACTGTTCCAGTTTATATGGCAATATGGCAAAGTAAGAAATCAAAATTATATTTTTGCACTCTGGAAACCCCTAAATTTCTTGGAGGAGTGGGTCTCCCAAATGTTGAATTATATTATTGGTCAGCATGCTTAAAAACCTTTATATTTCTGATATGATTTTCTTTCAGTACATTAGGTCCAATTTGTAGTCACTATGGTACAGGCACAGGAATATCCAGGTTTGTTTGTTTGTTCCCCCCTCCCCCACCAATGTACATTGCCCATTGCACTGGTTCCCTCCAGAGCACCCTTTCATTCCCCAAGCTTGTAGAATTTGGAAAAAAAAATTGTCGTGTCTTGAAAATTTCCCCAATGTTAAACCTTTTCACATTATTGTGGAGTGGAGTGGAGTGGAGGAGTAGTCTAGTGGTTAGAGCTCTGGCTTGGGAACCAAAAGACCAGGGTTTGATTCCCACTAGCACACCTTGGGCAAGTCTTCCATTGCTTAGAAAAATCCAAAGTTACCAATGTCCCTGTTTAATGTACATTTACCAAGTTTAAGTTACAATGTAAACAGCTTTGATTGAAATGATAAAGCGGTATACAAACTGTTAAATAAATAAATTGTGTTCTCAGGATTTTATCAGGGATATGGGGCTTCTTCAGCTTGTGGAACAGGAAAGTTCTAAACCTACTGTAACTTTTTCTAATGGAATTTTTGACTCTAAGGAGAATTTGGAGGTTCATTTGGGCATACATCTCTTTTGAACTTTTTATTTTAGTCTGGTAGATAATTTTCTTTTGATGGAAATTTTTCTTTTGATTTTGGATATTTATCTCTCAATTATATTTGCTCTATTTAATTTTGATCCTCATGTTTCATGCTTTGCTTCTAGACTATGTGGGTAGCTCTCCTCTGCACCCTATAGACGTTTTAGTCACATCCCCTTTCTGATCTTAATTTTGATATTGATTTTGTCCGCAATTAAGTTTATCGCTCTTGAAAAGGTGGATCCAAGGTTCTTTATTATCATTATGATTATTATTATTATCACTTTTTGTAGTTTCTCACATTTCATCTGTACCTATGTTAAAGGAGTTTTACTTTTATTAAGAACTGCTAATTGCCATGAAGTGGAATTTTAGAAAGGACATCTAGGAAGAATATGGGATTTCCAGAGCACAACATTCAAAAATCCAGGGGAGTTGCAATAGTGAAGGAGGCACATATAAGTGCTTTTTGAAATCGCTACATCTCTGCTCCAAAAGATGAATATCCCAGTAACTGGTTCTGGTAAAGGGTCTATGCAGATAGCAAATCCGGGTATATGCACAGGTGTGGGCCATTTTACAATTGTGGACATTCCTGAATTGCATGGTCACAGAACGAGATACTTGGACATGCCCTCAGGGATATTTCAGAATGGAAGTGACAATGTTCTAAAACTTGCACATCCCAGCCGGCATTTCAGATAAATCACATGTGCGGGGTCGGGCCAATAATATGTTTGAAGTATGTATTTACATGCAGATTTCTTTGGTCAGGAAAGATTATCTATGGTGATGAACGTGCAGGGTCTGTCTTTTACAAGTCTCTGCACAGCATTGTGTATGCCTTGTAGCGCTATACAAATGAGTAGTAGTAGTATTAGTAATGCCTGATTTCCAAATCATAAATAGAGCCCCTAAAATGACCCCCATAGTGTGGATTTTGTTTCTGATATGGACTTATTTATTTCCTTTCTCTCTTTGATGAGAAATTGTTGACTTCTGTTAGGACTTTTGCTTCAAAACAATTCAATGAAATGTTTAAATGCAAATATGAAACAATACTGAATATAAACAGAATTAAGGATGAATGCACTGGTTCAGAATAAAGAGACCAGTCAGAAGACGTGGCAGGAGGTTCTAAAGTTGCCTTTATTGTTCCACAGATTAGGTGTGCCAAACCCAACACAGGCCGTGTTTCGTATACCACTTCCTCAGGGGTTAAGGGCTCACTATAAAACATTCATATACATGTTAAAAAAACAGCAAATAAACCATTTGTATTAATACATCAAACAAACATAAATAATTAAATATGTACCATCTACACCAAATAAAACAATAAATACATAAATAATTATAATGTGATAACTCATTGATAAAAAAAACTTATATTACAATAAAAGTTTAATAAAAAGCGGATCACAATAATAAATGCATCATTATGAAAATAAAGAAACTAAACTTTAAAATATTCATACCACAAATGTGTGTATATATATGAGACATTCAAAACACAGATAAAATTATGAACAAAAAAGGAAAAGGAAAAAAGAGAGAGATGAGGAGGATTAAAAACATGTGCCATAGGAACTAGTCTTTGTGTGGGAATATAAATTACTACATAATATACTCAAACAAAGATTAAAGAGCAAAAATTATACATTAAAAGATAAAAATTAAAAAATTAATGAATTAATTAAAAGAAGGAGGGAGGAAATAAAGGAGGATTCAGGAGTGAATCGACAAAAACATCTTAAAACCATTAAAATCTATAAATTGAAAACCTACCACTATTGCCAGCCAACATGAAACAAACCTCTCCTTGATTGGCAGAAGCGTGGAAACCACCTGCCTCTAATGCGTGATGTAATGTAAACTGTATATAAATATATAAATAAATGAACAAATGAATAAATTAAATAAATATGACCATTCTCCATACTAATCATGTGCTTGCCCAATTCATTTGTTCATTTATTTATATATTTATATACAGTTTACATTACATCACGCATTAGAGGCAGGTGGTTTCCACGCTTCTGCCAATCAAGGAGAGGTTTGTTTCATGTTGGCTGGCAATAGTGGTAGGTTTTCAATTTATAGATTTTAATGGTTTTAAGATGTTTTTGTCGATTCACTCCTGAATCCTCCTTTATTTCCTCCCTCCTTCTTTTAATTAATTCATTATTTTTTTATTTTTATCTTTTAATGTATAATTTTTGCTCTTTAATCTTTGAGTATATTATGTAGTAATTTATATTCCCACACAAAGACTAGTGCCTATGGCACATGTTTTTAATCCTCCTCATCTCTCTCTTTTTTCCTTTTCCTTTTTTGTTCATAATTTTATCTGTGTTTTGAATGTCTCATATATATACACACATTTGTGGTATGAATATTTTCAAGCTAGTTTCTTTATTTTCATAATGATGCATTTATTATTGTGATCCGCTTTTTATTAAACTTTTATTGTAATATACGTTTTTTTATCAATGAGTTATCACATTATAATTATTTATGTATTTATTGTTTTATTTGGTGTAGATGGTACATATGTCATTATTTATGTTTGTTTGATGTATTAATACAAACGGTTTATTTGCTGTTTTTTTAACATGTATATGAACGTTTTTTTAACATGTATATGAATGTTTTATAGTGAGCCCTTAACCCCTGAGGAAGTGGTATACGAAACACGGCCTGTGGTGGGTTTGGCACACCTAATCTGTGGAACAATAAAGGCAATTTTAGAACCTCCTGCCACGTCTTCTGACTGGTCTCTTGTTGCCCACGTGGCAGTTTGCTGCTCTCTGGTGGATCCTGGTTCAGAATAAATACAGAGTAGATCATATTGACCTATGTCTTCTCTATATTCAGTTGCAGAGATCAGAAAGACATTGGCGCTAATTTAGCACCTCTGCCTCCTTGGAAATTTTCCAACATAGCCACTCAATTTATCACTCTAGGATTATGCAGGCATAAAGAAAAAAAAAAGATTTCTTCACCTAATCCACTGAATCAACCTCCAACTGTTCCAAACATCTATACTCTCTGTCCCTCAGTTTCGGTCACTCACACAGATAATCCATCCTCTGAACAATTTGCTGCATATTTCTCTAATAAAATATCTGACATCCGGACTGAACTCCTTTCTGGTAGAGTTCACAGTTCCCCTTTGCCTTCTCTGCCCCCTCTCTGTCCCTCTGAATTGTCTGCTACCCTAACACTTTTTAACTCTCAATCGGCACCCTACATCTTGCCCCATCTCTGGTCTGCCTTCAACATCATTTTAATGTATGTCTTTACCCAAGCTTCTTATCTCTTCTAGGAAAATGGCCCGTTTGCTTGATCTAATACCCTTACCTTAGCTTCCCACCGCATCTTTAGCACTTCTTCCTACTGCGCTAGCCATCATCAAAACTAGACTCTCTTCCAAGGGTGATCCTGAAGTCTGGAAGAAAACTGTAATTCGCCCTGTTCTGAAAAAAAACAAAACAAAAACAAAAAAATCCACAGTAGTTTGACACAGATGTCCTATCACCCTGTTTACGACCTTGAGAAACTTGTCTTCACACAATTATCTGACTGGCACAAAATGCATTACACCCCATGGCTTTTGTCCTGGCCATAGCACAGAGACTATCCTTACTGCTTTACTTAGTGAATCCACAATACTCTTAATTAATGCATCACTCTTGGCAGCTTCTTTAGATCTACCTTCTGCTTTCGACCTGGTGGATCATTCTATCCTCTCTTCTTGCCTCTGTGATCAGGGTCTTTGAGGATCTGTTCTTTCCTGGTTTCATTATTCTTAACTGGCTGTTCCTTCGCAGTTGCCTTTAGTTCTTCCACTTCCAATGTCTATCCTCTTGCCTGTGGTGTGCCCCAGGGCTCTGTACATGCCCTACTTCGCTTTAATATTTTCATTGCCCCTCTTATCACCATAATGCAAGATTCTGGAATCACCGCTTACTACTATGCAGATACATTAGAAACATAGAAATATGACGACAGAAAAAGACCACATAGCCTATCTAGTCTGTCCTTCCATATCAACAACTACAACAGTCCCATTTTTACCTTTAGAGATTCTCTGTGTTTATCCCATGCTTTTTTGAATTCAGTTTCTGGCCTCATCTCTACCACCTCCACTGGGAGACTATTCCACGGATCCACTACTCTTTCCGTAAAGAAATATTTCCGCATATCACTCCTGAATCTATCTCCCTTCACCCTCATCCCATGTCCCCTCATAGCAGAACTTGCTTTCAATTGAAAGAGACTCTCCCCCTGAACATTTATGTCACGGAGGTATTTAAACATCTCAATCATATCACCTCTATCCCACCTTTCCTCTAAAATGTACATATTAAGATCCTTCTGTCTGTCCTCATATGCTTTATAATGAAGACCACTAATCGTTTTAGTAGCCATCCTCTGCACCGATTCCATCCCGTTCACATCCTTTAGAAGGTACGGTCTCCAGAATTGCACACTATACTCCAAATGAGGTCGCAACAAAGACTTATACAGAGGCATTATCACCTCCTTTTTTCTGCTAGCCATTTCTCTACGTATGAACCCAAGCATCCTTCTAGCTTTTGCCATCGCCTTTTCTACCTGTTTAGCTACTTTAAGATCATCAGACACAACCACGCCTAGGTCCCGCTCTTCTTTAGTGGACAAAAGTACTTCACCCCCTATACTTTATTGCTCCCTTGGATTGCTGCAGCCCAAATGCATGACCTTACATTTAACATTAAATCCCAGCTGCCAAATTCTAGACCATTTTTCAAGCTTAGCTAGATCCCTCCTCATGTTATGTACACCTTTCTGGGTGTCTACTCTATTGCAGATTTTGGTATCATCCGCAAAGAGGCAAACCTTACCCGACAGCCCTTCCGCTATATCACTAACAAAGATGTTAAAAAGAATCAGACCAAGGACAGATACCTGGGGCACACCACTGGTAACATCCTTCTCCTCAGAGTGAGCTCCATTTACCTGTACTCTTTGTCGCCTCCCACCCAACCAATTTCTAACCCAAGCAGTGACTTTAGGGTCCAGCCCTAGGGTGCTCAGTTTGTTTATAAGTCGCCTGTGTGTCAAAGGCTTTACTGAAATCTAAATACACCACATCTAGGGCTCTCCCTCGGTCCAACTCCCTGGTCACCCAGTCAAAGAAATCAATCAGATTTGTCTGACAAGACCTGCCTCTGGTGAATCCATGCTGTCTCAGATCCTGTAATCCGCTGGACTCCAGAAACCTCACTATTTTCACTTTCAGCAGTGTTTTCAATAATTTATTCACCACTGAAGTTAAACTAACCGGCCTGTAGTTTTCAACCACATCCTTACTTCCACTTTTGTGTAAAGGCACCACATGAGCCTCTCTCCAGTCCTTTGGCACCACTCCCAACTCCAACGAGGCATTGAAAAGGTCAGTCAGTGGAGCTGCTAGAACGGCCCCAAGTTCCCTTAGTATTCTAGGGTGTATCCCACCCGGTCCCATCACTTTGTCTACTTTAAGTTGAGCTAGTTTCTCACAAACACAGTCTTCTGAAAATTGTTCAAGATGTCCCTCGCTTCTGTTCCTATTTGTGGGTGTTTTCTGAGGTCCTGCTCCTGGTTCTTCATCTGTGAACACAGATCAAAAATATTTGTTAAGCAATTCTGCTTTATCCTTATCAGCTTCTACATATTTCTCCCCTGCACCCTAACAATACCACTTTTGCCCTTCCTCTTCTCACTAACATATCTGAAAAATGTCTTATCCCCCCATTTTATTGCATTGGCTATTTCCTCCTCCTTTTGAATCTTTGCCTTTCTGACTACTTTGCTAGCTTTTCTAAGTTTTTCCAAATATAGATGCCTGTCTTTCTCTCTCTGTGATTTCTTGTATTTCTCTTTTATTTCATGAAGGTCTCCCTCTTTCTCTTCACTTTTTCAGCTACTTCTTTCGAAAGCCATAGCTGACTCCTTTTCCCTTTAACTTTATTTACCATTTTAACAAAAAGATTGGTTGCCCTTAAAATATCCCCTTTCAGTTTTGCCCACTGTTTTTCTACATCCCCCAGCTGTTCCCATCCCACTAACGACTCCCTGAGGTACTGGCCCATCTTGGCAAAGTTAGTCTTCCTAAAGTCTAAGATCCTCACCTTTGAATGGATTCTAACAGATCTAGTCCTAATACTGAACCACACCATCTGGTGATCACTGGATGCAAAATGATCTCCCACTACAACATCAGAAACACTTTCACCATTGGTAAGCACAAAGTCCAGTATGGCACCTTCACATGTGGGGTCTGTTACCAATTGCCTGAATAGTTCTCCCTGTAGAGAATCCAGGATCTCCTTACTTCTAGATGATACTGCAGCAGGAATGTACCAATCAACATCTGGCATATTGAAATCTCCTATCAGTAGCACGTCCTCTTTCCTAGCAATGCTGCATATGTCTTCAATTAACTCTCTGTCAACCTCTTCCTCTTGTGAGGGAGGTCAGTATATCACACCAATACAAATAGATTTCTCTTTCCCTCTTTCTAGTTTAACCCACAATGCCTCTTCTCTCCCTTTTAAGCTCTATAATTCCAAAGCTTTAATAGTAGTTTTTACATATAGTGCCACTCCTCCTCTCCTTCTTCCTACCCTGTCATTTCTGAATAAATTATAGCCAGGTATAGTTACATCCCAATCATGGTTTTCTGTGAACCATGTTTCTGTAACTGCCACTAAATCCATAAGAACATAAGAACAAAACATAAGATATGCCATACTGGGTCAGACCAAGGTCCATCAAGCCCAGTATCCTGTTTCCAACAGTGGCCAATCTAGGTCATACATACCTAGCAGTTTCCCCAAAAGACACAGGTTCCGCAATGCTTGTGCTGGGTCAAGCATTGATATCCTGGGTCCCTTCTTAATAATGGTTTATGGACCTTTCCTCCAGGAACTTGTCCAAACATTTTTTAAACCCAGCTACACTAACAGCCTTTACTACATCCTCCGGTAATAAATTCCAGAGTTTGATTACACGTTGAGTGAAAAAAATATTTTATTTTATTAGTCTTAAATAGTTTACCCTGTAGCTTCATTGCATGTCCCCTAGTCTTTCTATATTCTGATAAGGTAAACAATCGATCTATGTCTACCCGTTCCACTCCGTTCATTAATTTATAGACTTCTATCATATCTCCCCTCAGCTGTCTCTTTTCCAGGTTAAAAAGCCCTAACCTTTTTAGCCTTTCTTCATAGGAGTATCCTTCCATCCCCTTTACCATTTTCGTGGCTCTTCTCTGAACCTTTTCTAATAACTCTATATCCTTTTTAAGATACGGCACGCAATATTCAAGGTGTGGTCTCACCATGGAACGATATAGAGGCATTATAATATCTTTTGTTTTATTTTCCATTCCTTTCCTTATGATACCTAGCATTCTATTTGCTCTCTTGGCTGCCACTGCACACTGGGCCGAGGTTTTTAACATGTTATCCACAATGACGCCTAAATCTTTTTCCTGGGTGGTGGTTCCTAATGTGGAACCTTGCATTGTGTAACCATAGTTTGGGTTGTTCTTCCCTAGGTGCATAACTTTGCACTTGTCCACATTAAATTTCTTCTGCCATTTTGATGCCCAGTCTTCTAATTTATCAAGATCCTCTTGCAATTTTCCACAATCTTCTTGGGTTTTAACAACTTTAAATAGTTCTGTGTCATCTGCAAATTTGATAACCTCACTCGTTATTCCACTTTCCAGGTCATTTATGAATATGTCAAAAAGCAGCGGACCCAGCACAGATCCCTGGGGTACACCACTATTCACCTTTCTCCATTGGGAAAATTGGCCATTTAGCCCAACACTCTACTTTCTATCTTTTAACCAGTTCTTGATCCACAGTAGTACACTGCCTCCTATCCCATGACTCTTTAGTTTTGCCAAAAGTCTCTGATGAGGGACCTTGTCAAAGGCTTTCTGAAAGTCCAGATACACTATATTAACCGATTCACCTTTGTCCACCTGTTTGTTAACACCTTCAAAAAAACATAACAGATTAGTAAGACAAGATCTTCCTTGTCTAAAGCCATGTTGGCTGTCTCCCATTAGGCCATGACTATCTACATGCTGAGTAATTTTATTCTTTATGATGGTTTCTACCATTTTTCCCGGTAGTGACGTGAAGCTCATCGGTCTGTAGTTTCCCGGATCACCCCTGGAACCCTTTTTATTTATTTTTTTTTTAATAGTAGTTTTTATTCAGTTTTAACATATAAAATAACAATACAAACGATCGTGATATAGCAGGATACAAGCAGATGTTATTGATCAAAATAGCAAAAGAATATAAGAACTTGAACAAGACAGTACAATAACGTTAACAAGAACTAGTATCAGTCCATGCCAGCACGCCACCCTCCCTCTCTCCGTTCAATGTGGTTATAGCAGAGACCATTCCACAAGGCAGCCTCCAGCAATCATTTTCATCAAACATAATTTTGTAAAGCTGACCATTTCTTACTTAGTTTACCAGACCATGGGTTCTTGGCTATATAGATCTCTTCGTAGGTCTTATGTAGGATTAAGAGACTCCACCAATGCTCGAAACAAGCTTTGTCGAGATTCTTCCAGTGTATTAGAACTATTTTAAGCGCTATCCCGAGCATTAAGTCCAGCAGTTTACCATCCCATTTCATCAGAGTAGGTTCCAGAGCTATGGATTTATATATCACTATCCGATAAGTGATAGGAGTTTGTAAGTTGAGGATCTGTGATATGCGTTCCCAAACTCTGTTCCAATATATTTCCAGGGATTTACAATGGAACAACATATGTGCCAGTGTCCCAATTTCCATGTTACAGGACCAACATCGATTTCCCTCCTGTAGTGTCCATTTCATTTTCTTAGCCGGTGTAATATGCGCTCGATGTGCTATAAAGTACATAGATTGTGTGAGAGACGCTGCTCTCGTGGCACGTATTTGAGTTCCCCAAAAAGTGTCCCAATTTTCCGGAGGTAGATCTTGACCGGTTTCAGTAGCCCACACCGACTGTATCTTAGAACATGTCTTGTCACTTTTGGATCGGAGAATCGCAACACATCTCGAAACAGCTTTAGCATCTGTTTGTAATTCTTGAAGTTTTCTGTCGCAGTGGCCATCCTGTACGTATCAAGACAGGTGACACACCCGCTTTGCTCATGCAGGATCGGAGCTGACACCATTGGAAATAGCATGTATTAGGCAATCGGAATTCCGTTCTTAATCTGTCAAAGGTTTTAAATGCACTTCCATTGATCAGTTGTCCAATGGTGATAAGATCATGTTCCACCCATTTTTTCCATAAGACAGGCTTCCCTCCGATGATAAGGCGCGGGTTCAGCCATATGGGCATATCTGCGGCAAAGTCATCCCCTCCATCGATACATGATGCCAATAATCGACAGGCATGCTGTGTTTCTCGGATAATAGCATTATGTGGTGCAGTCTGGTCTACTACTGTGCCTACCAGTAGCCATGTGGGCAGGGGGGAATGTAGGGCCCGCTCCACACTCAGCCATCTAGGTCCTTTATCCGTGTCGTCAGAGTCGACCCATTGAGCACCCTGCTTTAAAAGAGAGGCAGTGTGCAGCCAGCCGAGATCTGGGAAATGGACACCTCCTTGTGTATTAGGTAACTTCAGTTTCCAGGCAGCTATTCGAGGTACTCGGTTGTTCCATAGAAAGGCTATCAGTTGACTATTCATTTTCTTATAGAAGGCTGACGGGAAACGTAAGGGTATCATACTTAATATATAGCTGAGTTTTGGTACCAACATCATTTTTATCGTTTCTAGCCTGCCCCACCAGCTCAAATGAAGGGGGGTCCACTTGCAGATGTTATCATGTACAATTTCTTGACACATCTTAATGTTGATTGCGACAGTCTCTTCCAAGGTGGTGCCATAGGTCACGCCCAGGTATCTAAAGGATGACTTCTCATATTGAAAGGGGTATCCACGCATCATTTCTTCGCTGACCTGTTCATTCAGAGGAATAATTGTTGTTTTATTCAAATTTACTTTATATCCGGATATCGCTGAGTATGCATCTATGAGTTGCAGTGTTTCAGGAAGGTCTGATGGTTGTAGAAAAATGAGCAGGTCATCGGCATATGCTGACAATTTACAGGGACCATCAGCTAACTCAATTCCTTTTATGTTTTCCTTCTGTCGGAGCGCTATTAATAAGGGTTCCAGGGCTAAATTAAAAAGCATCGGTGACAGGGGGCAACCCTGTCTGGTCCCTCTTTGCAACTGAAAAGGGGCTGAGAGGTGTGAGTTGACCGCTATTCGAGCTGTGGGTTTGGTATATAACAATTCAAAGCGTTTTAGGAACTTTTCTCCTATCCCAAACCACCGTAGGGATCGAAATAGAAAGGACCATTCCAGTCGATCGAAGGCTTTTTCGGCATCCAATGCTAGCCCTATCAGGGGCTCGGCCTTGGTCTTGGCAGATGCCAGTACATGTGCCAATAATCTTCCATTATCTGTAGTGGATCTGTTTTGTATAAATCCACATTGATCCTCATGTATCAAATCTTTTAAGATCCGTCCTAATCGGTTAGCAAGCACTTTAGCATAGATTTTATAATCAGAGTTTAGGAGAGAGATGGGTCTGTAATTCTCTATCTTTTGTGTATCCCTGCCCGGTTTCGGGTGAATTACCACCACAGCCTCTGCCAGGGCTCCAATCTCTGGAGATTCATCTTGCAGGCCACTGTAGTAGATCTGTAGCATGGGAGCCAATTGAATGCAATATTTATTATAGAATTCCAGCGGGATACCATCTGGACCGGCGGCTTTGCCACGAGCCATCTGTTTGATCGCATCTTGTATTTCAGTTACTGAGATCTCTTGTTCCAGCGTTCGACTTTGATGACTGGTTAATGTGGGTCCTACTATCTTGGAGACAAAATCTTCAAAGGCTCTGTCACTACATTGGGTATCTGAGCGATATAGTTCCTCATAGAATTCTTTGCAGCGGTCTAGTATTTTGTAAGATCTCAGGAGAAGGCCCCCGGAATTGTCCTGCAACGCCGCTATAGCGGTCTTGCTGGTTTTTGGTCTGAGCTGCCGAGCTAAGAGGGATCCAGAGCGGTTGCTGTCATAGTAGTATATACTACGTTGTAGCTGGATACTACTCAGTGCTTCTTTGTTGAGGAGAGCATTATATTGGTATCGCAATTTTTGGAGTCTAATCAATATCATTGAGTCAGCTCTTTTGGCTAGTAACCTTTCCCCAGCTTTTATTTGGAGTTCCAATTCATCTTTTTCTTTTTTCCTGGCTTTACGCCGTCTAATGGTGTAGGTGGTAATATGAGCTCGTATGGTCGCTTTAAAACCTTCCCACCAGCTCCAGATGGAGGTATCAGTGGGTGTATTATATTTAAAATAGGTCTCAATTTCCCCTGACAGTAGCTGTACAAAGGAGTCATCTGCTAGTAGGGATTTATCAAATGTCCATCTTGGCGGAACATGCTGTGTAACGTTGGTATTCAACACTAGGGAGACAGCGGCGTGATCCGATACCGTTGTAGCATATATCTCTGCGGACAACACTTGGGGCATCAGCTCTGTGGACAGTAGGAAGAAATCGATCCTTGTTTGGGTATTATGTGGGATGGAATAAAATGTGTAGTCTCTTTCTTGGGGATGAAGTAGGCGCCAGGGGTCTACCAAGTGTAGCTCTGTTATGATGCCTTTAAGAATCGCCTGCGATTTGACTTTGTCTACAGCCCGATAGGGCGTGCGATCTAACAGTGGATCCAAGATGACATTGAAATCGCCCCCTAATATGATATTGGTGTGAGCCGCGGCTGTAACTTCTTTAGCTATCAGTTTGAAAAAGTTAGGGTCATCGAGGTTGGGCGCGTAAATATTGAAGAATGTGTAAAGCTGTTGATTTATTTTCATCGTCACTCTGGCCCATCGACCTAGCGGATCAATCCGTGTGTCGGTAATGGCGGATTGCAGGAATTTGCGCACTAATATTATTACCCCCCCTTTGCGTTGAGTGGCAGAGGCCGAGGCCGCCACCAGGAAGTATTTAGAGGTTACTTTCTGCGATTCAGTATCTGTTAAATGTGTCTCTTGTAAGAGGGCAATATCTGCTTTTTTTTGCTGGCAGTACGCTAAAATCTTCTTTCGCTTGACAGGGCCAGTAATACCTTTTACATTTAACGAAAGCATTAAAAGATCACTAGACATCAACGTTGGAATAAGCTGTCTTATAGGTGAAAGCTATCCTATGGATAGGCCTGCCGCGTACTTGCATTTTGCGTGTATGTGGAGGGTTTTGTACTGGACTGGACTGACACAAACAACTGCATAACTGGCAAACATTGTATCGCTAAGGTGAACACAATCCACTGAAACAGTAACCAACCCCGACCTCCCGTTGCCACCCCTACATTTCAAGCAGAAATATCTGTTTAATTAAAACTATTTAGAACAACAGAAATACAATCAATGAGGTGTTTAATAAGGCTTAAGGCGTTCTAAAATTTGTGAGAACGCACGGCCGCACCCCCTGAGTATATGCTGAGTTCTCTACACTGCGTGAGAGATCAGAATATTGACCTCAGGTTTCCATACCGCATTTTTCTTGTAGGAAAGTTTTCAGTTTTTCAGCATCAACAAAATTCCTCGTTTCATTATGCAGCGTGACCCGCATGGTTCCTGGGTAGTATAGCCCGTATCTTGCCTGTGCACTTTGTAGCATGGGTCTACAGGCCAGCAACGCTTTTCTCCGATCTACCGTTTGCTTGCTCAAATCCGGATAAAGTGCCACTTTGTGTCCCTGGATTTGCAGTGATCCGGCCTTCCGTGCAGCTTGAAAGATCTGTAGGACCTGTGGGTATCTCAGTACCTTCATTATGAGTGGGCGCGGGTATCGTGTGTTTTCAGCTTTGTGTGTTGGGATTCGATGGGCCCGTTCTAGTTCAAAAGGCCTTGCAAAGACAAGCTGCAGCATCTCCGGTATGGTTTTTTCCAGAAATCCAATCGGATCGGTACCTTCAGCGCCTTCAGGGACTCCAACAAGGCGGATATTATTTCTACGGGTATGGTTATTTTGATCTTCAATCAGATTTTCTATGTGCCGGACTCGTTTGGCCAAAGGGCCCAGCTGTTCTAATGCAACGCCATGCTTCTGGGTTTGTAATTCAACTGCATTAAGTCGAGTGGTGATGGTGAGGAGTTTCTCTTTTACCTCCAGCAAGTCTTCTTGAATCATGTTCAGTGAACTAGAATTGGCTGCAATCATTTCTTTAACGCATTTCAATTCCTGTAGCACTTCACGTAGGCCACCGGCAGTCACTCCCTCCTTCTCTCCCGTGGCCATTTTCTGCGGGGAACCCACTTCGGGTTTGGATCGTTTCGCTGCTGAGCCGGATCCCTGTGGAAATTCCAGCCGGGCAGGCTTCAGGGATGCCATCCAGCTGTATTGCGGTGTTATTGATGTAGGTAGGGGGTACAAACTTCAATGTAATACCGGGATATGTTCAGGATTCTTGGGCAGCAACGGGAGCAAAAATTCAGGCGTCCATTCTGTTCAGTGGCTAGCTCCGCCCCCCTGGAACCCTTTTTAAAAATTGGTGTACATTGGCGATCCTCCAGTCTTCAGGTATTAGAGATGATTTTAATGATAGTTCACAGATTACTAATAGCAGGTCTGCAATCTCATATTTCAGTTCTTTCAACACCCTTGGATGTATACCATCTGGCCTAGGTGATTTGCTACTCTTCAGTTTATCTAATAGTTGTAATACATCTTCCCGATGTATCGATATTTCCTTCAATTCTTCCGCCCCTTTAAATACCACTTCAGTCATGAGTAACATCCCTACATCTTCCTCAGTAAAGACCGAAGCAAAGAATTCATTCAGTCTCTCCGCTATCACCTTGTCGCCTCTTAGTGCCCCTTTAACTCCTCTATCATCTAATGGACCAATTGACTCTCTCACAGGTTTTTTGCTACGAATGTACTTGAACAAATCTTTATTTCACGTTTTTGCTTCCACAGCAAGCTTCTTCTCAAATTCTCCCTTTGCCTGCTTTATCAATGCCTTGCATTTGACTTGCCAGTGCTTGTGCTGTTTCCAGGTTTCATCGTTTGGCTCTTTTTTCCATAAGTTGGAAGTTGGCCACTCCCACCAAAGCTTCAACATCAGAGATCTTATTTCCCATGCTATGGGCATTTATACACACTGCTTTCCATATGTTACCCCTGTTACCCATTTCCATAAAGGTATTTAATGTATCACCTACCTGGGGGCTTTCTTCATCCATCCCCAACATTCTTCTCACTTATCACACCTATCCCACCCATCTGGACATAACCCGATGAATGCTTGCCTATCCAAAGTAGCCTCTTGGATTAGAAACAATCTGTTTAAGCTCAATATCTCCAAGACTGCTGTTAGGTTTCTAGTGAACAAACTTTCTGTTCTATTTCTCCCACTCTGGATGGTGTTCCTCTTCCACTCTCTTCTTCCTTTAGATATTTGGGTGTGGTGTTTGATTCCAGGTTCACATTTCACAAGCAAATCAATTATGTTATTTGAAGTTCATTTGTGCCATATTTGTTCCCTCTGCTCCTTCCTTAATAATTCCTCCTCACTAAGCACACTGATTTTCAAGATCGTTATTTCCAAACTGGATTATTGTAATGTTATTTATGCTGGCCTTCTTAATTACTAGCTAAAAGTGATTACAGACTGTTCAAAACACTGTCATCAGACTGCTTGTGTATGCCTCAAGGTTTGATCACGTTACCCCTTTATTACTTCAATACCACTGGCTTCCAATAGAATTTTATAATGAATACAAAAACAATCACACCCACACAGGACCTTACACACTGGTGTTCCCTTCTATTTGTCCTCTCTTATTATCCCACACTCTGCTAGCTGATCTCTATCTGCCCCCAGTTTCCGAAGCTTGCTGTAACTCAACCAGACAGACAGACAATCAGCCTTTTACTATTATGTTTCGGCTCTCTGGAACTCCCTCCAATCTGACCTCCGCCACAAAATTTTGTACTGTCAATTTAAGATTGAAAAATGTGGGTTTTCAGGTCTAACAGGCCTTTGACACTGAATCCAAGTTATTCTCACATTGTTTCCCCTGAAGAATATTTGTATTTATAAGTGTTCTATGTAAACTTGTTCTCTATTTGCTTTACCTTTTAATTTGGAGTTCTTTTATGATTTTTATATGTAAACCACTCTGATGTTGAAAGGGTGGAAAGCTGGAAACTGTAGATATGAAAAACTACAAAGAAAAATACCTATTTACCCTCCAATAGATTGAGCAAACTTAGATTTTTTACTATATATGGATCTACTGAATAAAACAAACATTAATATCACGGGAATGCCTAAGACAGATGAAATAAATCTCAACAGCCATATAAATGTATAATATCTTCACCAATCTCCAGAGTTCTGAGAGTGGCTAACTGAAACCCATGCATAATATTTTTCCATTTTTTGTGATCAATTTCTTAAAACAATGAGTTAACATATCCAAAAAAAAATTCACAGAGATTCTATCAAACCTGTCTTAGTTTAAGCATGTATTACATTTTGGACTTGCAGAAAAGCAAAAAAGATCATATTTATTACCATACCAAGATATTTCCCCGAGTGGGCAGCTGGGTGATGGAAGAATGAATGATTTGTCCAGCTATCTATAAATTATCGTCATTCAGGTCAATATTGTGACATTAATAGCTGAGGTTATACAGGAGAGTTTTGGGGCATAATTCCAAGTAAGCAAATACTTTAAATAAAAAGAAAAAGCAAGATCATCATACTTAATTAAAACTCAGTGGGTATAATGAGGTCCATATTCAAAAAGCTACTGAATGGGAAATGCACGTATTAATTTTTGCCTGCCCTTCAAAACCATGCCTGCTTAAATATGTTCATATCTGGCTTCTAAATATGGAAATACTGTTTTTTTTCTGAAATTGCCATTTGTATGGGTATCCAATCTGCAATTGTAAATGCTGCTATTCCATGTGTAGAAGCCAGTGAATGCATCCAAAATGACCTCCTAAATGTTCAAACATTGGGGGCATGTTCCTATAGAAATAATAGGGCTATGGATATGTAGCGAATACATAAGATCTGCAGCACTACAAAATCACCCCCCACCCCCCAAAATAACTTAAAAACCTCTCCTTCCCCTGGCAGCATCCACATCATGTGGATGCTGTTATCCCCCTTCTCAACCTGCCCTTCTCCTTGCATTAAACACACAAAATGTTGATAGCACTGAAAATCACAGCACTGTCTGCATTTCTCCTGCCTTGGCTCTCAAAGTGGCCCAATAACACGGCAGATAGTCCATGCTAACAGCTAAGGATGTTTATTAAAAAAATAAATAAATAAAACGGTAATGCCGGTAATGAGCAGACCTGAAGCAGGGTTATGGAAGATTTTTGAATTAACCCGAAACGTGTGGCACGTCGTCATTTGGTGTACCTGGCAAAAAGCTTGCTGTTTGCTTTGACCCTTCAATGAGCGCGTCTTGTAAAAGCATCCATAAAGCTAAGTTCTATTGACTGTTGCAAAACTCTTGCTGTTTTTTCATTAAGGATGTTTATTAAACATACCCCTTGCTTTTTTGCACATTTCCTAGCATTTTATAAAGTTTTTGTAGATTGTATCTTTCTCCAAAAAACAAATACATGTTTATATTTTATTCTTTAAGTTAGGCTGACAAACATTTTCAGTATTGATATAGTAACATAGTAACATAGTAACATAGTAAATCATAGCAGATAAAGACGAGTATGATCCATCTAGTCTGCCCAATACGATGGCAAGAGTAGGTGCACCTGAGCAGGCCACCCCTCCCCATGGCTTTGTTTAGGGGTGAACCCATCACTCCATCACACCTGTTTGTTGAGAAATTAGATGGTTCAGTTTATTTTGATTTTATCCGGTTGCTGTAAAGGGATCCACTGTGTCTGTCCCATGCCATTTTGAATTCCGTCACCGTGTTTGCCCCCACCACTTCCATCGGGAGGGCATTCCAAGCATCCACCACCCTTTCTGTGAAAAAGTATTTCCTGACATTGCCTTTCAATTTGCCACCTTGCAGCTTCCTGTTATGCCCTCTAGTTTTACAGCGTCCCTGTCTTTGGAAGAGGTTTGTTTGTTCATTATTTCCCTTTAAGTATTTTAAGGTCTGAATCATATCTCCCCTGTCCCTCCTCTCCTCCAAAGTGTACATGTTTAGGTCTTCAAGTCTCTTCTCATAAGGCTTCTGACGCAGGCTCCAAATCATTTTGGTCACCTTCCTCTGAACAGTTTCCAGTCTTTTTACATCCTTTGCAAGATATGGTCTCCAAAACTGAACACAGTATTCCAAGTGAGGCCTCACCAGTGACTTGTACAGTGGCATAAGTACCTCTTCCTTTCTGCTGGTAATTCCTCTTTGTATGCAGCCAACATCCTCCTGGCTTTTGCCACCGCCTTGTCGCACTGTTTTGCCACCTTGAGATCTTCAGAAATAATCACACCAAGGTCTTTCTTCTGATCCGTGCACACCGACCTCTCGCCCCCTATCGCGTACATTTCCCCTGGATTTCTGCTACCCCAAGTGCATGACTCTGCACTTCTTTGCATTAAATCTTAATTGCCAAACATTAGACCATTCTTCCAGCTTTTGTAGACCTTTCCTCATGTTAACCACTCCCTCGGGGGAGTCCACTCTGTTGCAAATTATTGTGTCATCTGCAAAAAGACAGACTTTTCCAGTCAGTCCTTCAGCAATATCACTCACAAATACATTGAACAGTGCTGGGCCCAGGACCGATCCCTGGGGCACCCCACTAATCACCTTCCCTTCATCCGAGTGAGCTGCATTTACCATCACTTTCTGTCGTCTTGTCAGTCAAACAATTTCTGATCCAATTTACCATCTTGGGATCCATCCCCAAGCTACTGAGTTTATTGATATCAATGTCTTATTCATTTTTCACATATGGTTTTTAACATTTGGAAAAGAAACCATAAAATTCATATTTTGCCATGATAAAGTATAGAAATTAGGGCTAAATCTTTAAATTATGGTGATGGCTGAATTATTTTTCAGATAACTGAGATATAATTTTTTTGAATTTTTTATTTATGGAATTTTGAAATACAATTAAGCAAACAAAGAGTTGATACAGAAAAGCTACAAACAATTTCCACATAGGTATATATAGGATAAACAATCAGGAAAAATAAACTACCTCAAGTCCACAAAAAGCAAGATCCAAGTCCATATAATAAGGAAACTAAAATATAATCCCCTAAGGGTAGGAAAAAAGTCCAAAGCAGGTCATAATCCAGGAGCCAATACAAATATTAAACGGGAAGAGAGGGAACTCCAAGCAAAGCAGCCAGAAAAGGAGAGATTTTCTTGGCAGTAATAAATCTCACGAAATGAGAAGGGTCAAATAAATATTTATTTTACAGACTGAAACTTAATGATATACTTGCATGGAAACTTCAGAAAGAAAAGAGAACCAAGTGTTGCAAAGCAGGCCACAATAACAAAAACTGCTTCCTCCTTTCCCAAGTCTCTCTCTCTAGCAACATCAGGATAAATTCATACAGTTGCATCCATGAACTTCACATCATGTTTCCTAAATTAAAGTTTCAATATCGGCACTTAACAGCAAAAACAACATCTAATTGCCTGCTACATTTGAAAAAAATCCCAAGCAAAGTTGCAACTGCGAAAGATGAATCTTTTCCTGCCAGGCCTAAGGCCGGCCTGGCAGGAAATTGAGAGACCTCCAAAGCAGAGGTCCCTTCTACATTCGACAAATCCACCTTGATTGGGATGAACCAATTAGTACAAGAGGGCAAATAATAAAGCTCTTTCATAACAAAACTATCTACTGATAAGATTTCTGCTAAGTATTTGAAAGAGATTTTGGGACTATCTTTCAATGACTCTGTCCCCAAACGTGGGAAGTTCAACACATGCAAATTACAGTTTTCTAGATACATTCTCCAATGCCTCAAGTTTCAGGCGTATTTCCAAAATGTCCTTCAGTATAGCAGAATGAAGATCTTGAGAGCTCTCCAACTTGTCTTCCAAAGCTTTAACATCCCATTTTAACACAGAGAAATCCTTACCTTGGTCTTGACGTTTCTCCTCAATAACAGCAACTCGTTCAGCAAGCTGATTCACATGGGACACTAACACTGAGCCCACAGTTTGCCATATAACCTCCAATGAAAAAAAACATTGACCGCAATGTAAATGAGACAGGCAAATTGAAGGCACCCTGGAGTCTGCTTGACTGTATTTCACCAGATTTCTCAGTCAACTTTCCCATAAGTTTGGGTCAAACCGCTCCTGCACCCACAATGCTGCCTGCACCAGCTGTTGAACTCTGCAGAGCTCCATGAGCCCCGCTTTCCTGCTGGGACTGCAATGGAAAATTCCATTCCTCCCCAAGTGGGCAGCTGAGGACGTCTTCTTTGCATCCTTTGGTGGCAAGAAACACATTTTTCCCCTCTTCTTTCTAAGGAAAAATTTCAGAACATATTCATAAATAACCTGGAAATAAGAATAATGAGTGAGATGATCAGATTTGCAGATGACACAAAATTATTCAAAATTTTAAAATGCAAGAAGATTGTGACAAATTGCAAGAGGACCTTGAAAAACTGGAAGATTGGACGTCCAAATGGCAGCTGAAATTTAATGTGGACAAGTGCAAAGTTATGCACCTAGGAAAAAACAACTCACACTATGGTTACACAATGCAAGATACCACCTTAGAAACCATGACGCAGGAAAAAGATTTAGGCATCATTGTAGATAATACATTGAAACCTTACTACTACTACTAATCATTAATATAGTGCTACAAGGCATACACAGTGCTGTGCAAACATATAAAGGAGATTGTAAGCTCTACGAACAGGGACTATCTAATCAAGACAGACAGAGCAATATAATAAGGGGGGATTCAGAAAGGGAAAGAGACACAAGGAGACCAAGGAATTAGGATACAAATGCAGCCTCAAAGAGGTAAGCCTTTAGCATGGATTTGAAGAGGGGAGAGAAGCAACTTGGCGTGAAGACAGAGTAAGTTTGTTACATGGATAAGGAGCAGCAAGGTGAAAAGATTGATTATGCGTTGAGTAAAAAAAACTCTAAAATTCATTACCAGAAGATGTAGTAAAAGCAGTTACTGTAGCTGGGTTTTAAAAAAAAGGTTTGGGCAAGTTCCTGGAGGACAGGTCCATAAACCATTATTAAAAAGGGCCCGATAAATCCACTGCTTTCCCCAGGATAAGCATTGTGGAACCTGTGTGCCTTTTTTGGGAACCTGCCAGGTGGTTGTGACCTGGATTGGCCACTATTGGAAACAGGATACTGGGCTTGATGGACCTTGGTCTGACTCAGTATGGCTTTTCTTATGTTCTTAAGGTCAAAGTCTGGAGTTTTCAGAAGAAGAAACAAGCATAGAGAGAAGAGAGCCAGAGGAGGAAGAATGGAGTTCACAAGGAAGGGTGTAGGGAGAGAGGAAAGGTAATTAGGGGCAGTTGAGTGAATGCATTTATATATTAGAAGGAGAAGTTTGAATCGGATACAGAAATGGAAGGGAAGCCAGTGAAGTGATTTTAGAAGAGAGGTTATATGAGTTTATCGGGGCTGGTGGAAGATTAGCCACACAACAGAGTTCTGGATAGATTGAAGAGGAGAGAGATGACACTGAGGGAGACCAGCAAGGAGGAGGTTGCAATATTCAAGGTGGGAAGTGACCAAAGAGTAGACAAGAGCCTTAGTAGTATGTTCAGAGAGGAAGGGATGAGTTTTGTTAATGTTGTAGAGAAAGAAATGACAGGTTTTAGCTATATGCTGAATATGTGTGGAGAAGGGAGGAGTCAAAGATGACCGCAAGGTTGTGGGCCAAGGAAAAAGAAAGAAGAGTGTTGTCAACAGTGCTAGAGAAAGGAGGAATGGATGAGGAGGGTTTAGAAGGAAAAATAAAAAGTTCAGTTTTAGCCGCATTCAATTTTAGGCTATGGAGAGACATCAAGGTGGCGATGTCAGATAAGCAAGTAGAGATATGAGTTTGGAGTGAAGGACAGATGTCAGATGTAGATAGATTGATTTGAGAGTCATCAGCATAAAAATGATACTGAAAGCCATGGGAAGAAATGAGGGAACTAAGGGGCTGGGTGTAGAGAGAGAAAAAGAGGGCCCAGAACAGACCTTTGAGGTACACCAACTGAGAGGAGGAAGGCAGTAGAGGAGGAACCACCAGAACAAAACCCGAAAGAGTGATTGGAGAGATAAGAAGAGAACCAAGACAATACAGGGCCTCTAAAACCAAGAGAGGATAAAGTGTTAAGGAGGAGGAGGTGGTCAACAGTATCAAAAGCAGCAGAAAGATTGATAAGAATGAGAACTGAGTAAAGGCCTTTGGACTTAGCAAGGAAAAGATTGTTAGAGACTTTGGCAAGAGCGGTTTCAGTAGAATGAAATGGACGAAAACTAGATGGAAGTGGATCAAGGAGGACTTGAGAGGAGAGAAATTTGAGACAGCGGTGGAGAACTGCACATTCAAGAATTTTGGAAATGAATGTGAGAAGGGAGTTAGGTTGATAATTAGGACATGCTTGAAGGCTTCAGGAAAGGTTGCAGTGGAAAGCAAAAGGTTAAGAATATGTGAGATGAAAAGGATGACAGTGGAGGAGATGGAGTTGAGGAGATGGGTGGGGAAAGATCAGAAGAACAGGTAATGAGTTTAGAAGAGGAAAGAAGAAGAGAGGTTTCCTCAACAGAGATTTTAGAAAAGGATGTAAGGGTGATAGAGGTTGAGGGGGAAAATTGGTAATGGAGAGGTGGAAGAGGGGGCGAAGAAGATTTAGTGGGGAATTGAAGAGTAATCTTATGTACTTTGTCATGGAAATGGTCTTCTAGGGTTTGGGCAGAGAGAGAAAGAGGGATTGGAAGTGGAGGTCCCTTGGGAAGAGAATTGACAGTAGAAAAGAGATAGTGAGGGTTAGAGGCAAGATGGTTAGTCAGATGGAGAAAATAGTTTTGCTTAGCGAGTGCAATGGTGGACTAGAAAGAAGAAAGCATGAATTTGAAGAGAAGAAAGTGAAAGAGAAGTGATGAGACAATAGTGAATAGAATAAGCAGATCAATAGCATGAAGATTCCTTCAAAGATAGGAGGAGATTGGGTGAGCTTGAGGGTGGGGAAGAAATTTGTATTACTCCCTGAGTAATACTGCAGAACGTGGTATGGAAATTAGAAGGTAAACAATTAGAGTAGAAAATGAGGTCAAGTCAGTGACCAAGCTGATGCGTGGGGCCAGAAGGGTAAAGCTGTAGGTTGAAAGAGGAGGTAAGGGAAAGGAGCTTGGACACATAGGGGTCAGAAGGGTTATCAATATGAAAATTAAAGTCACCAAGAATAAGGGAGGGGGAAGAAGAATCCAGTAATAAGGAGAGCCAAGAGCCAAAATTAGTGAGGAAGGTAGAAGAGGACTTGTCAGCAGGTCTATAGATCACAGCGATCCGGAGAGGTAGGGGATTAAAAAGACAAATGGAATAGACTTCAAAGGAGGGAAAGGAATGAGATTGACGGAAAGGGAAGGTTTGAAATTGGCAAGAAGGAAAAAGTAGAAACCCAACACCAATGCTGTGGCCATTAAGACGAGGAGAATGGAAGAATTGATAGCCACCGTGGCAGAGGGCAGCAACCGAAGCAGTGTCATGAGGGAGGAGACAAGTTTCAGTAAGAGTGAAAAGATGGAAAGCATGAGAGATCATGGGTAAAGGGAAGTTTATTAGAATAATCATTCCACAAGCACATAAGAGGAGAGAGGAGGGGAAAGGAGAGGAATGTGGATGAGATTAGGGTGGTGAAGAGAGGAACTAATATGGGAGTGAGAGAGAAGTGAAGGAGGACCAGGGTTGGGATCAATGTCACCAGTGCACAGAAGGAGAAGAAGAGTGCGAGGGAGGGAGGAGACAGCACGTCGGAAACAGGGAAGAGGTTGTTTTAGAGAGGAAGGAGAGGGATGAATGAGAGGAAGGAGAAGGTGAAGCTCAAGAGCTGAGGAAAGGCTGAAGGATGAGATGGGGAGGAAATAGGGAGGGTAGAAGGTTAGGGAGGATCAGAAAAAGGAGCAAAGAATGATGTGGAGCCATAAGATGTAGCAGAGGCAGACGAAAAGTGAGAAGGAGAGGATAATAGGTAGTAAGGGTATAAAGATAAAATAAATGAAATGAAGTAGAATAAATAAAATAGAATAAGATACAAATAAGTAAAAATCTTAAAAGACACTGAGATTATCAGATAGGAAAACGTATTAGCAGAGGAAATAATCAAATAACAGCGAATGAAAACAGTAGGCAGGCAAGCCTTATCTCAAGTGGACTTTAAGTCTATAAAGTATAAAATATTAGAGATATTAGACATGGATCGATTGAAGTCATGTAAGCAGCCTCAGTGCAATAGGAATAAGGTTCCCCAACAGGTATGACCAGGCAATGTCAAATAAACTATATCTTAGGTAATGTGAGAAATTAAAGTAATTGCATCTTTCAAGAGGGGTGAGGGATAGTATTCTCTAGACTGCATGGGTTCCCTCTTTTCTTCTGTCAGTGCTGCTTGTGTTCATTTAGATGGTGGGTAAGCTGCAAGGTGTTCATAGTAGTTGTGCAGAACTGTTGTGGAGTTCAATATTATCCGATCGGCTAATAAAGTACCCAGCCTTGTTCATATATATAAGACATAGATGGACAGTTGTGGTTACCGGCACTCAGAGGCCACTCATGGCGGTCCCGCACCTGTTAATCCTTTAAATTTAAACAGTTTGTCGGGTTGCCTAGTTGGAGGAGCATAGGAGCTGGGGGGGGGGGGGGGAGCTCACCTCCTTACTCTCTGCTGCAGCTGAAGGGAGCTCTGACAAGGAAGAAGCTTTGGCCTCTTAAATTTAAACCCTCTTCCCAGTGTGCAGTGACGGCCAAGAAAGCAAATAAAATGCAAGGAATCATAAGGAAAGGAATGGAGAATAAAACAAAGGATATTATAATGCCTCTGTCATTTCATGGTGCGACCACACCTTGAATATTGTGTGCAATTCCGGTTGCTGTATCTTAAAAAGGATATAGCTGAATAGAAAAGGTACAGAGAAGAGCGACAAAAATGGTAAAGGGAATGGAAGGATTCGCCTATGAGATGAGGCTTAAAATGTTGGGGCTGAGGGGGATATGATAGAGGTCTATAATGAATGGAGTGGAACAGTAAAAGCAGATTGGCTGTTTGCACCATCAAAGTAGATAGAAAAGAGGAAAGGCAATGAAGCTACAGTGTAACCCAATTAAGACTCATAAGAGAAAATATTTTTTTTACTCAACATGTAATCAAACTCTGGAATTCATTACCGGAGGATGTAGTAAAAGCTATCAGTGTAGCTGAGTTTAAAAAAGGTTTAGACAAGTTATTGGAGGAAAGGTCCATAAACCATTATAAAAGAGAACCCAGGAAATCCACTGCTTGCACCAGGATAAGCATTGTGAAACTTGTGTGCCTCTTTGGAAACCTGCCAGGTACTTGTGGCCTGGACTGGCCACTGTTGGAAACAGTATACTGGGCTTGATGGACCTTTATCATCCACTCAAATTTCACTCTTCCATTCTCAATCTCCACTTACTCTCCCAATACTCGGCCCATCGTAGACTTTTCTTCCCTCCCACACAAAATATCTTTTCCCCTCTCCATTCTCATTCCCCATCCCTTTCTAGTCCTCCCCCAAAATCAGCTCCCTTATAGTTCTAAACCCATCCAGCATCTACCCCCTTCTAGTCCCAGTCTCCCAAACTTCCACATCAGCCCATTTCCAGTCCTAGCCCCTCATATGCTGTTTTCCAGTTCCATTCCAGCTCCCCATAAGCACATTCCCACTCCAAGCTCCCCCATCAGCCCATTTCCAGCCCTATTCCAACTCCCATCAGCCCACTTCCAGTCCTATTCCAGCCTATCACCCATTTGCAGTCCATGTCCCCCCATCAGCCCATTTCTAGTCCTATTCCAGCTCCTCATCAGCCCATTTCCAGTCCTAGCCCCCCATATGCTCTTTTCCAGTGCCATTCCAGTCCCCCATCAGCCCATTTCAACTCTAAGCTCTCCCATCAGCCAATTTCCAATCCTAGCCCCCTCATTAGCCCACTTCATCCTAATCCAGCTCTTCATCAGCCCATTTCCAAGTCCCCCCCCCCACCATCACAGCCCACTTCATCCATCCCCCCCATCACAGCCCATTTGCAGTCCATTCGTCCCCATCACAGCCCAATTGCAGTCCGTTTCCCCCCACCACCACCATCACAGCCCATTTCCACAGTCCATTATCTCCCCACCATCACAGCCCACTTGTAGTCCTCCCCATCACAGCCCAATTACAGTCTGTTCCCCCCCACCACCATCACAGCCCACTTGCAGTCCTCTCCCCCACATCACAGCCCAATTGCAGTCCGTTCCCCCCCTCCATCACAGCCCATTTCCAGTCCGTTCCCCCCCTCCATCACAGCCCATCCAGTCCTAGCTGCACCCCAACCCCCCTCCGATGAGCCCTGTGCCATCTAAGGGGCTGCAGAGGGAGCCAGGGAAGCCCGCGTGAGGCCCAGGCTCTCTCTAAACAGCTGCCAGCTTGATGAGCCTTTACCTTCACACTGGCGGCTGTTTAGAGGGAGCCGGGGTCTCACGTGGGTTTCCCCAGCTCCCTCTGCAGCTGTCTATTGAGCGAGAATGTGGTTTGCGCGGGGCCCTGTGTGAACAACATTCTCTCTCAATGGACGGGCCGGCCCTGTTTGCAGTTACCGCGAGTCCTGTTAGCTTCACTATTGAGGCGGAAGTAACTGTAATCATGGTAACTGCACCCATTACCATACGGCGCCACTTGTTACCTGTAGGGGAAATGCTGTCCATGCCCCTGACAGGTAAAGTGGTGACTTTGCACTAAATGTGCCATGATTTTGCATTCCATTGGTGTGTTAGGTGCAAAATCATAATGCATTTTAGTAAAAGGGCCCCAAAGAGGTCTAGTTACTAAGGTGCACTGACATTAACACTAAAGCGTGTTATTTTAGCACAGGTCCCACATTATTCAATAGGACCTAGTTACAGTGAATTAATACTAAGATGAGCTATCATTAGCAGGTAACTACACCTTTAAGAGGGCTAATTACTAAGCTGTGGTAAAATAGCCTATTTTACCGCAGGAGTTACTAACATACGATAACTAAGTACCACATGTTAGTGACTCCCACAGAAAAGGAATCACTTCAAGAAGCATTATTCTGAGTAAAACATAATGCCAGCTCAAAGATGGTATTATGTTTCCTAGCCAGGAGCAGTGGGCCACTAACATATGAACCAATGCTCCTAGTCACAGACTTAAAGGAACAATATTGCTAAAATACAACTGGTGATCTGGGGAACCCCTTCCCCTTGCACCAACAAGAAGTCAGGGCCCCCACAAATAAATACTGCGTCCCCTCAGAGACCCTGACATGCTACCAAAACTCAAATAGTAGACCCCCCAAAAGATCACTATCCACTGGATCCCCCTACCCTTGAAGACTGTCTACCATCCCCTAAGGCCACCTGGGTATTTCTTTATCTAACCTCTTTAGGCAGTTGACCCCTAGTGGTAGAACTGCAAGACTAGGGGGTCATATGCACCATTTTGAACCTGGCACCAGCAGGAGCGAAGAGAGATCACTCCTGCCAACCTACTCTTAGACCACCAGGCCTAGTAAAGGTACGTTGATGGGTCTTCAGGGGCAGAGGTTTGTAGATTAAGGATCCAGAGTCAATTGACGTACTATGGGGCTTCTAGGTATAAATTCATGTTCCCACTAGTTTTACTCTCACATTACCAACAATAAACACATGATGATGTCATGTAATGATGTCACATATTGCACGTATTTAACAAATAAGTAACTCACATTAATTCACATCTGCAATTCATGCTAAACGCAGTCGTTGTGATAATGCATCAATTGACACACTTTGGGGTTTCTAGGTAAAATTCCTTTTGGGGCTTCTAGTGTTAAAATGAACACAAACCAAACATTTTTGGCTTTGTACCTTCTTAGAATGTTATTCCATGTGTACAAATGCTGAGGAGGCAACAAGGACAAAAAAGTGCATAAAAATGTGCTCATCCTTTGTGCAAAATACTGTATGTTTGTCAAGTGACTTCAAATTATAATTGTGCTTTCCTTAGTTCAGTGTGTAACAATAGCCAAAAATACAAACGGAATATTAGGGCAAAAAATAAGGGTTTGTGGGAATGAAAGTATCCCTTTGTGTGAATGGTAGGAGTAAATGGGCAGGAAGATGAGGCCAGAAGGAATCTTTTAGTTACTCTCAGCAGTTAATAACACTCTCAAGCGCTGTTAGAAGTTTCAATGAATGAGATGTGGCTGTAAAAGAGTAACTGATCAGAGACATTCATAAGAAAGGGTTTTATAATTCAGCAGTAGGTCACTGTCAGACTGGAGCCTCAGGATATTAAAGCCATCAAACTAAAGAGAGAGAAAAAGATACTGCTGGTGAAAAGAAAATAACTCAGTATAGTGACCAAATTAGGAAAACTGCTTTACAAAAGTAGTACTGCACCCCTAAAGGAAACTGCTTGGTGTCATTGGAATTTAAGAAGCTTGTGAGGGGGTTTGAAAGGACTTGAAATTATCTATGCATTTTCTTTATAAAAAAACACCTGCCAAACTGGCTATAAGGCAGTAGCAGTTGGAATAGGAAAGAGGGGATGGTGGATAGGTAGTGATTGGGTGAAAAGGGCAGGGGGAGGGGCATAGTGCACAGGAATTGGGGATAGGTTGGATTTTATGAGCAGAGCAGGTAGGGCTGCAAGTGAGAAGGTGGAAAAACGTTCCTGGCCCACCAACCCTCTAGTTGGAAGGGGGGGGGGGACATAGGAGGTGGGAGTGGGATTGCAGCGCAGCTGTGGGATGAGACAGATCTAGTAAGATCCCAGGTTCAGCCTATGTTGTAGGGCAGTGATTCCCAAAGTGGGCAGGACTGCCCCCCGAAGGCATTGGGATAATCTAGGGGGTGTTGAAATACAAGGTGGTGATATGGGGGCGCTGTACTGCCTTGAGGGGGCTGCTGGAGGGATAAGCACAATATAGCGGTAGAACAACTAAAAAGTATGAAAGTATATACATTGTGCGATTAATCAAGGCGTTCACACTCCCTGTCATTTGCCCACTATCAAGCCATTTATTTACCAGGTTTTATATACCGCTTTATCCTTTCAATCAAAGCAGTTTACATTGAAAGTTAAACTTGGTAATGTACATTAAACAGGGACATTGATAACTTGAATTTTTCTGAAGCCATGAAATAACATTACGTAGAGAGGTGCATTGGCAAACAATTGGCCGCAGCTTTATTCAACATCCGAAACATTTAACAATAACATCTCAAAGCAATTGATATCACATTCCACCAAATGGGTCGCGCTAGACAGTGTCATCCTAGCCCCTCTAATCCATATTCCCGTACTCTACTTTCCTGCCAACCCCCACCCCCACCCCCACTTCTCAGCCTGCGGTGATGCCAGGCTGATACTTGCTTCACCCTCTGGAGTTTTAATGTAACTGGGACCGCACAACACAGAGGTGACACCCATGCTGTGGTAACCCCCCAGTGCTCCCATCCCTTCTTCCTCACCACTCTTTCGAGGGATGGGGTAGGAATTAACCTAGAGGAGAGATTAGCTACCTCTATATTCCGCCTAACCCGCTCCTGAAGCTGTGTGACAACCCCCTCCCAACGGCCCATCCACCGTACCTCCCCAAACCCTCCACCCGAGGTAGGGCAGGGTGGGCGATGGCGCCAAATCTGCTTTCCCTGTTTCTCCCCCACAGAGCACGCCAACCCCAGGTACTGCCCTCTGAGCTTGCACCGACTCTCGCTCCACCTCCCCTCTATCCTCTCCTTCCTGCCAACTCTTACTCCCCCTCCCATCCATCCCCAGGCGAATGGATGGCGGGGCTCAGCCTTGTTATCAGCCTCACTACCCATTCACCTGGAGGGCAAGACCTGGGGCCCCTTTAACCGAGGCATTTGCACTCCCATCCATTCGCCCACTATCAAGCCATAAAATAACACTACACAGAGAGGTGCATTGACAAACAGTTGACCACAGGTTTATTCAACATCTGAAACATTTAACAATAACATCTCAAAGCAATTGATATCAAATTCCACCAAATGGGTCAAGCTAGACTGTGTCGTCCTAGCCCCTCTCTAATCCATATTCCTGTACTCTCCTCTCCTGCCAACCCCCCACCCCCACCCACTTCTCAGCCTGTGGTGACGCCAGCCTGATACTTGCTTCACCCTCTGGAGTCTTAAAGTAACTGGGACCGCACATGGTGGTGATGCTCATGCTGCAGTAACCCCCCCCCCCCCAGTACTCCCATCCCTATCTTCCTCCCTGCCCTTTCATGGGGTAGGGCAGGAATTAACCCTAGGGGGAAGGTTAGCCACCTCTATATTCCGCCAACAGTGGGTACTGTCTAGTGCAAGTCTCCTGCTCCCCCCACCAAGGCTGTAGCCCGAAATGCCTTACTGCACCCCTCCACTACATCTTGTAAGGAACTGAGGAAGATAGCATACACAATATCCGACAAATGCACCCCATTCTGGTGAAACAGCCCCAGGCAATCAACCATAATTAAGTAATGATCCAACACTGACCCCTTCATTAACTGAACGTTCACGTTCAGTTGCCTCTGCAACTGCTCAGTCGCCTGCTGTTGGAGGGTATCACACCACAGACTGTCGCATTAGGGAAATAACAATGAATTAGGAACACATCCCGCTTCATCTGTCTGATCAGGTCCACTCCTTTCACTGTACAAAGACCATTCCCCCCAAATGAACAAAAATACATTGGGGTTGATTATACTGCCGAGCCTCCAGCAACACTGGCAGCTACTGTCACCACTGCATCCCTCGAAGGCCCATCCACTGCAGCAGCAATCCATTGTCCACAAGGCCCAGATTCAAGCCCCACTTGGATTCAGCTCCTCTCTTCCGAGCCCAGAGCATGAAGGAATGGCCACACATCCAAACAAAGAACTCCCATCACCTAGGACCAGGGGAAAGAACTGAAAGAAGCGGAAGCTGAAAAGGCAGAACCGGAGCCAAAGATGCCCCCTACTACCGCACATATCCCTTATAAACATTAGAGTGCCAATGACCCACACCCCGAATCCCTGGTACCAAAAGGTCCTGAGCAGCTGCTAGAGTGGCTGCCCCAATGCAGAATGAACGCGTTCCAAATGCCTGAGGGTTAAAAACCGCAACAGTCAATCCCCACCGCAAAATAGCAGCAAACTGGAATCACATCAGCAGATCACCCTGTTTGTGGCACAGCCAAAAACAGGCCCCCCACCAGATGAGCCCACAAGAAACTTCACGCACACTGTACTGGACAGGAAACTAGGCTCAGAATGTTCCGCAAGTGGACCCACATGCCCCGACCCAGTTGATTGACAGATTCGCAACCGCACCTCCTCCTTTAAGAGCATTACATCATCAACCAGGAGTCCTCTCTCACCCTGTGAGGACTTGGAAGAGGCCACCAACTCCCCCACTCTCAGCACTGCAAATAATGCAAATACAAAGGCCATGCAGAAGAGCTCCACTTCAAAGGAGGTAGCACAAGCTTGGGGCAAGACCGTCAAAAGAGCCAACAGTGTCTCATGCCATACGAGGCTGTAGGATCATGTCCAAATAACGCAAGAGCCCCGGGGAAAGGGCTGGTTTTGCTCCACCCAATATAGATGAAAACAAATGGAATGCCAACAACCAGTTATGAATTGTTTTAGGCACCAAAGTGTGAATGAGTTGATACTTGCCTGGCTCCTTCTTCGGCTGAACCCCCAACAGAGACACCACCAAGTTGCTCAAGGAGGATGCTCAAATGGACCCGCAATTCTACCCAGCTCGAGCTCCTTCTGCAATTTGCTGGAGACCACACCTTGCAATTCTTCACCGAATGTGCATTACGAGCCCAGTGCAACAAGGCAGACCTAAATAAGGAATCATGAATCCATCCCTAAAACCATCCCGTAACAACCAGGCGGCATCCACATCCAGGTATCCCTCCAACCATTCCTCTAAGACCCGCAGGTTAATGGGCGATAGAGCCTTGTCCAGGGACCACTGAGGGAGGCATACTGCCTGGCTGGGCCGGTCTGCCCCTCAGTGGTCCAATGCATCAGCTGAAACATCGAAAGGCTGGATGCCCTCCACCACACATGTTTGAAATGACACCCTGGGCAGACACATTGACCCACATTGAAGTGGAAACAAGCACTGTCCCTTGCGAATTTCCGAAACCCTCCAGTTCCCTCTCCACCCCACCCACTCCCCACCCCTTACAAACAAGATGCCCCAGAAGAGGGCCCAAGGAACTTAGTACCCCCTGGCTTTCCAAAACAGGGGCTGAGACGGAGTCATTTCAACTAACCAAATGTCCACATCCCGAAATCCCCATGCCTCACCTTTTTCTTTGGCCAAGCTCTTCCAGAACTGCTAATCATAATTGAGCCAGGCCCAACCCCTCTAAGTCCTATAAGCCTGGAGGATCATGTCCGAATAACGCAAGAGCCCTGGGGAAAAGGTTGTTTTTGCTCCAACCAATATAGATGAAAACAAATGGAATGCCAACAACCAGTTATGAATAGTCTTAGGCACTCAAATTTGCCCTTTGTTTCCTTGCCCTTAGAATCATCCATTTTTTTCTTATCCCCAATGTCCTGATCATGTGGCAGAAGTGAAATATATCCACATACCACCCATGCAACACCTTCGCCCTCAACTTTTGAGACATGTGTACATATGTATATAGTTATCCTGTTGATCCAAGTTTAAACTCCTGTTTCAATGTAAGCACAGAACAGTCTTCTGACTGTGCAACCTTTGTTATATGTAAACCGCACTGATAACAAATAGCGCGGTATATAAAAATTGTTAAATAAAATAAATAAATGTGATAATCCAGCAGAGCAATCCTGAACATAAGAACATAAGATATGCCATACTGGGTCAGACCCAGAGCCCCCACCACCACCAGCAGCTCTCCCCTTCCCGGGGATCGAGCCACCGGCAGCAGGAGGGGCCTGCCGATCACCGCGGCCCAATCGGGGCACAGCTGCAGCAATTTAAACTTCGCGCCAGCAGGCGCCGACCTCCCAGAGCCCCCACCACCACCAGCAGCTCTCCCCTTCCCGAGGATCGAGCCACCTTAGGCGAGGCACGATAGGCGACATGACAAATTCCACATCAGCTCACTGGTGACCCGACGCCTGCTTCACTCAACGCCCGGCCGCCTGACCAAGAAACCAACATTCTACCAACAACTGAACTCAGGCGTGAACTTGGGCCTCTCTACACAACTCTCAACCACAGCAAGTATACAGACTAATCGCATAAATGTACCATACCTCATAACCACTTTCATCATCTCTGTGGCACTCAATTATTACTGTTGCCAGTAGCACCTAAGTATTACTATTGTCATAGCATTCATTTATACTGTTGCCAGTAGCATCAAAGTATTACTGTAGCCATAGCATTCAATTATTACTGTTGCCAGTAGCATCAAAGTATTACTATTGCCATAGCATTCATTTATACTGTTGCCAGTAGCATCAAAGTATTACTGTAGCCATAGCATTCAATTATTACTGTTGCCATAACATTCAAGTAAAGCTGTTACCAGTAGCACTCAATTAGTACTGTTGCCAGTAGCCCCAATCATTTTATTACCAATAACATTCAACTTTACTACTGCCTAGAACACCCAAGTATTCTGATACCAACAGCATTCAATTTTACTGCTGCCTATAGCATCCAAGTATCAAAGCAACAATCCTCCCTCCCAAAGTCTGCCCTGCCCAATCAGGGCCGAGCAGCCATCGCTTAAAGAGAGCACAAGCAGGCACACCCGCGCCTAGCAGGCCTCACCTGAAGACCATTCAACGTGCCCTTATACTGTAACCCTACAGGAATAACACCAAAAGATAATCATGACTACATCAACCATAACGCTCGTTTTTCTCTATACTACCATGACCATTCATGACTCTGTATCATACATACCTGATCATAACCCTATCCCAGCACTCCTAGGATCAAATAGAAAACATCACTACAACTATCATCAACCTTACCCAAACCTTCAACACAAGAGACAATCACGCCTGCTCTACATAACACTGGAGACCATTAATAACAAAAAGACCAACAAAGACCACCTGCAACACGAGCTTAGATGTGCACTCATCAACGCACGGTCTGTGCGCAACAAATGGCCAGCCATCACAGACCTAATATCCAACTACAATCTAGACCTCCTAATGGTCACTGAGTCATGGCTCTCTGACTCAGACACTGTCTTAATTAACCAAATCACGCCCCCCCCAATTTCTCACTCTTCGCTTGTAACCGAGATAATAGAACAGGGGGAGGAGTCTTCATAATAGCAAAGTCCGAGTTGCAATACCGAGTGTCCCTAACCAGGAGCTCCCAACATCTAGACACTATAACGATCGCAAATAGAAGCAACTCTATCAATCTCATCTATTCAGCACCAAACGCAGTATCAGAAGATCTCTCAGATATAATAAACTTAGCCTGCAATCCTGACAACCCCAACAAACCAAACTGGTTGTTAGGTGATTTTAACCTTGCCTCTCTACATCACGACTTATCCAGTACATTCCTCGATGCCATGACAGACCTTGGATACAAACAAATCGTGCACAACCCCACACACAAACAAGGGAACATCCTCGATTTGATATTCGTTCCATCAGCAGTCTCAAGCTTATATAACTACACCAAACCATCTATTATCCCAGTCCCTTGGTCAGACCATAGCCTGATCTTATTCCAGATTCCAACAAATTCAAACACACTCGCCCAGCCAGTCACCTCAACAACAAGCGCAAGGCGATTTAAGCCGTTGGACATACAGACCCTCACTAAACAAGCATTGCCAAAACTATCCAAGCCAACGGACAATCTAAATGAGCTGATCTCTAACTGGAACGACACTCTCTATCAATATGCCCATCAACCAAGCATGAACAAGAAGCTCCCATCCAGGAATCGCTCCAATAAAAAGCAGGATGCCCCTTGGTTCTCTCCAGAACTACGTACATCTCTACTCCAATTAAGGAAGTTAGAAAGAAAATGGAGACACACCCACAACAGCCAGGATCAAGAAGAGTATCTCACCCACCTCAAAAAGCACCGCGAACTAACTTGGACTACAAGGAAAGAATTCCACTCCAACCTTCTCAGCAAAACAATAAACAGACCATGCGATCTCTTCAATTTAGTAAAAACATTAACCAAAGATCCATCACCACCTCATCAAGAATCTGTACAACCACAGCTATATGCTAATTTCATCCAAGCCAAAATGGTCAAGGCGAACACAACGCCATCACAAATACTAATCCAACTCCCGCAAGCTCAAGCATCACTCGATAAATTCTCACCACCATCAAGAAAAACCATCGAAGAAATTATCGCTACCATAAACACCACCACGGCACCAAATGACCCATGTCCAGCACACTGGATCAAAACCTTACGTGCCGAGCTTAGCCCTTACATAGCTAAGATCGCAAATATCTCCTATCTAACTGGGATCTTCCCTACCGCCCTTAAACAAACATCAATTCGCCCTCTGCTAAAAAAACAACCTGATGGACCCAACGAAGGAAGAGTCCTACCGCCCATTCTCCAGCATTCCCTATCTAGCCAAGATACTTGAAAAGGAAACTCAGAGGCAGATCCAACACCACATTGACACAGCAGCCCCGTTAGACCCATGCCAATATGGATTCCGAGAAGCTCACGGAACAGAAACACTCATGACTTCACTACTTAACAAACTCATTTGTGGGATTGACAACATTCACATGGCCATTGCAATGATTTTTCTGGACATATCAGCGGCATTCGACTCAGTCGACCATAAGATTATTCTAGCTAGACTTCATGAAAAAGGCATCCGTAACCAAGCCTGGAATTGGTGCAAATCTTATTTAGATGAGCGCTGGCAACAGGTCCGTACAGGCAACATTACATCTGAACCCTTCAAACAGAAACAGGGAGTACCTCAAGGCTCATCTCTATCTGCATTGCTTTTTAATATATACATGCAACCAATCTGCCAAATCACCAGAGACTTCGGTATATCCTGCCTACTATACGCAGATGACGTGCTAATATTCACACCGATCAATATATCAAACCCTGACTACTCTCCATTAATCAACTGTTTCAACACAATAACCGACTGGCTTCTCAATCAGAACATGAGAATAAACTTCAAGAAAACCGAAGTACTCATAGCCACAAGAAACAAGCAATTTTCTCCGCCAACCACCCTCATAGTAAGATATGCAGAAACTCCCAATCAAGGCCTCCATAAAGTACCTCGGTGTGATACTCGACCAAAAACTCAATCTTAAAGAGCACATAAAGAACACAGTAAGGTCAATTTACTACAAGCTAAAAACACTGCGACACCTGAAACCAATGATGGAGACAAAGGACTTCCGTACAGTCTTCCAAGCAATAGTCACACCGCATTTTGACTATGCGAATATCATCCTTCATGGCCTCCCCAAGAATACACTAAATCCACTTCAACTGGCAATGAACGCGGCAGCCCGCATCTTATCTGGAGCTTCTATAAGAGATCATATAACACCAATACTGATCGATCTGCACTGGCTTCCGATAAACTGCAGAATAACATACAAAACCCTCCTCATCACATTCAAGGCTATTAATAAATTATCTCCTGCATCGATCTCAAATCTCATCACCCTGACACCAAACAACAGACCCAGGAGACTAGTAGCAGAAAACACACTAGTTACTCCTAGTATCTCCACAAAATGGACACAACAAACTACTAACAGAGCTTTTGTGTCCTATGCTCCCAAGTGCTGGAACAATCTACCTCCAAACATCAGATCAATCAGGGATATCACCCAATTTAGAAAGTCCATCAAGCACTATTTATTCACTTTGCACTTCAGGCTACCATACACACAATAGAACCGGCTCTCGCCCACTCAGATAACTCCTACACATAACAGCAATCCAGAACAAAGGATCAAAATGTGAAAACACTGTATTCTTGTCAAATATCGAATCTTGATGTAACCTATTCAATGTATATATAATTATGTATAATTATGTAGATAGTTATCCCCAGTTCACACCCAGTTTATCTTCCTTGTTATATGTAAACCTAGATCAGTCATGTATTGGCAGGTATATTGTTGTTCAATGTAAACCGCACTGATGATGAATAGTGCGGTATATAAAAAATGTTAAATAAATAAATAAAGGTCCATCAAGCCCAGTATTCTGTTTCCAACAGTGGCCAATCTAGGTCATATGTACCTAGCAGTTTCCCCAAGAGACCCAAGTTCCACAATGCTTGTACTGGGTCAAGCATTGATATCTTCGGTCACTTCTTAATAATGGTTTATGGACCTTTCCTCCAGGAACTTGTCCAAACCTTTTTTAAACCCAGCTACACTAACAGCCTTTACTACATCCTCCGGTAACAAATTCCAGAGTTTGATTACACGTTGAGTGAAAAAATATTTTCTTTTATTAGTCTTAAATAGTTTACCCTGTAGCTTCATTGCATGTCCCCTAGTCTTTCTATATTCTGATAAGGTAAACAATCGATCTATGTTTACCCATTCCACTCCGTTCATTAATTTATAGACTTCTATCATATCTCCCCTCAGCCGTCTCTTTTCCAGGTTAAAGAGCCCTAACCTTTTTAGCCTTTCTTCATAGGAGTATCCTTCCATCCCCTTTACCATTTTGGTGGCTCTTCTCTGTACCTTTTCTAAAATCGCTATATCCTTTTTAAGATCCTGCTCAATGTTTGTCCGCTCTTACCCAACTGCAGGGCGGTACGCACCTCTGCAACCTGCCCTTCGGCACTAAATCCCGGACGATCAATACCGCACCGCCCTACCCCTTCATCCTCAGAGTCTGAGCCTTCGGACAATGATGAATCAGAAGAGTCCTAGGAATCCGATATATCCCACATGTGAACAGCCAACTCATCCCCTAAATGACACAGGCGCTTCTCACAACACATGCGATGCACCACCCTCCTCAAGCTCTTGAAAACCATTCTATTCCATATTCTACGACTAACCAACCAGACCCACTTATGCGACCGCCCTGTCCTTTGCCCACTCATACTCTCCCCCCTCCCCATCATCTGATAGGGGATACAGACCTGCTTCCTCCAGTGATGTAGCCATCCTCTGCTGACGCTCTGCAACGGAACATTGCTGCTCACCAACGACAGGCCAGTCTTCCTCCCAGGTGGCCAAGTCCACCCGAACCCCCCCACTAGAATCCAACCCCCCCACTTCCCACCCCGCAGCCCCACTTGCTCCCCCCTGCTGACCCCACTGGCACCAGCCCCCTTTTCCCTTTACCCCGGGCAGAGTTAGCCCCATCACCTGCACAACCCTCTGCACTAAAATGCGCTGGCCGTTTTACCTGCTACTTAGAGGGACCGCACACCGGCTGTACCCCCCACACACACCTGCTCCCCTCCTCCAAATGCGCCACCTTCACCCCTTATGTGACCAACCCCCCCCCAGCTCACAACCTTTAACAGCCCATACTAACACAGAATCCCCCAAATGTCCTTCACACTCCTCTGCAATCAGGCCCTCAAATCCCTCACACTCCTGAAATCAGATCCTCACACAACCAAAGAGAGAACACCGGTGGCACTAGGACCCTACCGGTCACCCCCCAGTGTCCCGCAATGCGCCGACGACACTGCAGGCTGTTTCAACTGCCAGGAACCAGGCTTGAGCTGCCAGGAACTGCCCACCCTGCAGCAACCTGATCACCCAAGAGGCCCACCACTCACTTAAGCCGCCGCACAAGCAACGGTACCGGCACCGACAAGAACAGCCACACACCCCAGCATCCGCAGACAAAAAGGAAGCCCTAAACCTGAAGGCACTTCTGGAGAAGACTGACAGACACTCACAGAAGCCTCCTCCACCACCAAAATACCTGCGCTGATCAATGCAGCCAAAGCCTACTTTTCCTCTTTCAACGGTGATGGCACACGACTGCTTTCACTGTCTCTCCCCCACCGAAGCCAACTCTTACTTCCCCTCCCCGGCGAATGGATGGCAGGGCATAGCCCGATTATCAGCCTCACTCCACATTCGCCTGGAGGGTGGCAGCTGGGCCCCTTATAAATTGACTATATACTAAATGAGCATATATTGCATTGTTGCAAGAGAACCAACAGTGCATATGTTTACATTACATGATTACACTATACATTTAGAAGCTGGTATCGCTTCATCAAGTCCATCCATCCCATTAAACATGTTCAATAAGTCCTCCTTCCTTTCCTCCCCCCTCCCTTTCTTTTTCCCTTACTCCCCCCTTTTTCCTCCTTCCTTCCCCCTTTCTCTTCTCCTCCTCCTTTCCCCACTTCCCTTCCCCTTCCTCCTCCTCCTCCCCCCCCTTTTCCTTCCTTCTCCCTTCCCCCCTTTCTTTCTCCTTCCCCCCTCTCCCTCCCCTCCTTTTCCCCCTCATTCCTCCCCTGGCTCCCCTTTTCCCCCTGCCCCCTTTGGAGTTTTGTATATATATTCTATGGTTTGTACATACACACTTTTTCATATAGTGTATTAACTATTTTTATTTCATTTTATTTATTTATTTTAACATTTATTATTTGCACTATAGACACTTTTTTCTTTTACCATGTTGATGGCACACTGGCAGGAGCTGAGAGAGGACCTCAAGCTCAGAGAGGACCACAAGTTTGGAGAGGAACACAAGTTCAGAGAGGAACTGAGAGGGGACCTGAGGGAGGAACCTCACATACTGAAAGGCAGAGAAGCTTGGAGTACTTACAAGGAAGAGCTAAGTTCCAGGGAGGACAAGCCCATTCCAGAAAGCTCCAGGAGCCAGTCTTCAGGGATGATGGTGATAGAAGGAGACTGCCGGGTAGAGCAAATACCAGCAGAGCACGTCTCAAAGATCCAAGGTACAGTTATACTTCCTTTCCAAGATGTGAGCCAGCTCCTAGAAAAGCTTATAACCCAGAGAACCGTACTGATAGGAAACAAAGCTGGGAAAGGCTTGTGAAACCTTTACAGAGAGGCATAGTAAAAAGCCATAACAGTTATTTGCCAAACCAAGACCAGCAAGGCTGGGGAATATTGGAGAGATCTATTGAACTACAACCTGCCTTATCCAGGGAAAGCTCAGGACTAGCTGACAACACGGCTGAACAGGAACCTATGCAAACAGAAGTGATTGAACCAGAGCCGTTGCAGTTAGAGCACCCGATGGACTGCTCAATCTGTGTTGCCAAGAGTCTAGAGTCTCTCACAGAATTGTAACCGGCAGGACATGCTTTAACATATCTTTTTGTTTTGGCTAAGCTGAAAGAAGAAGTTTTGTATTTGTTTTTCCTCTTGGTGTTGAAAACCTGTTTGAATGCAAAGAACTGTGAAGCGCCTGTAACAGTTACTGACTTTGTAAATATTTTGGCATAAACCCTGAAGTAAGGTACATTCTGTTTTTGTCTTCCTGGAGAACCTTTGCGCAACAAAGGGAATAAAAACCATTTAAGTTTAATCCTGCACAAGGCTCACAACTATTTCTTTATGAAGTGGGACTACAAAGACCATGATGCACCTGGTCTAGAAAAGTTTTTCCTTCTTCAACCAACAATAAGTGTCCACCCTCTCCTTTCTGCATGCTGCCACTAGAAGGGGCTGTGATATTGTGCACATAGTGAAACATTGCATTTATCTATCATTTTGGTCATTTATTTGGATTTCAGTGTTCAGTATTATATTACATGCCTTTTTAACATCTGTTGTTGCTTGCTGATGTTTCATTTTAAACTAGACTCTAAAAATGTTCTTTTCCATTCTATATGACCATTAGCTCTCTGCTGGAGATCAGAACAGCAGTGCATTTAGGAAAACTGTCTCTTGTTATCTATTTGTAACTCTCCCCTCTTTTGTTTCCCCACTGACAATGTTCTGCCCCTGCCATTATTGGAATAATGAGGATCATCACTACTATTTATTTATTTAGCAGCATTTATATCTTGCTTTTCACTGGGTCAAAGCGGTTGGGGAATACATTTAACACGAGGGGATATGAGACACATGCACTAATACTTATAGGGAACATGGGCAATGGAGGGTTAAGTGGCTTGCCGAAGATCACAAGGAGCACCTGTGGGACTAGAAACCCCAGACCTTCCGGCCCAAGGTTGCTGTCCTCTAGTGGGATTTGAACCACCGACCTTCCAGCCTGTGGTACCTTGCCCCAACCACTAGGCCACTCCTCCCTCTACATGTATTTTTTAAATTTTGTTGGTCAATTCTATTCATTACCCCCTTCTTTTGGGCTTTTATACAGACAACTCATGACAAGTTCGTGCTAACAACGCAATTGTATGTTCTATTCATACAAAGCAGTTTAATACGTATGTCTTTTTTCACTTTTTAGTTTTTACTTTCAGTTTTTAATTTTAAAGTATGATAGCCATGACTTGATTTATCTCCCTTGTTAATTTTTATTTTTCACCTCATGTTTTTACTCTTGACCTGCCTCTCTTTGGCGAGCATTGAGCCTGGCTTTTAAAAAGTCCCTGTCACACATCTATGGCTTCCTTTTCTCCTACAATACAGCGAGTTCACAGCTGCCGTTTTGTTGGGTAAGGCTTTTATGTGTTTCATAGTGATATATTTCAAGGAGTTGCATAAGCATTTTTATGACTTTATTACCTTTCTGTTACAGTGGTGTTATTAGTTTGACTCTGTGAAGGTTTCACCTTCATTTAACCTATTTGTGGTACAGAATACAGGTATCTACAATCCTGTCTCCTCCTACCATAATTTTTCACATTGGTTTTACACTAAGAAGTTATGTTTCATTATACTCCCGTTTGGTCCTCCTCATCTCATTTTCCTCATGGCAGTTTTTGATATAGTTTGATATTTCTGTATATGTCCTTCACTTGGGTGATATATATGTTAGCTTCATCAGCACAATATGTTTTGATTTGCTCTAAGCATCATATTCTTTGCTTTTTTAGCCACATGCAATATTATTGTGTTTTATCTCAGAAGCTTCATTAGCACTGTATGCATTTATTTATTTTGTCACCTGTGATATTATCATGTTTTATTATTTTAGTATCTATATTGCTTTTAATGAGTAATTTTTGTCTTGTATATTGTGTTTTACACTGTTTTTTATATTTGTATGTATACATTTTTAGTTTTTTTATTATTCATGTTTTTATTGTACTTTCTCAAGGTTTATATCCCCCTGAGAAAGGCCCTAGTGGCGAAACGTGTCAAGGCTTAATAAATACCAGTTTGACCACCAGTTGTATACCAGCTTTTTTGTGCTCTACTCTATTTTATTATAATAGTTTTTTTGAAAAATACCAATTGTTTTGTGCTGTAAATTAAATCAAAAATTTCAATTCCATCATTAATGTCATTAAATGATACTATTTATGTTATTAATGAAATAAAAAAACATTTTTATCAAAATTTTAAATGATTTGTTTTGAGTTAATAGCCTCACTGGGTGAGGGGGGGGGACTGTAATAAATTTGTGGAACCAAGTGGGCGGCGGACCAAAAAGGTTTGGGAATCACTGTTGTAGGGAGAAGGCGAAGATGGGGAAAATTGAAGCATAAGGATTAGCGTGAGACACTGCCGCAAGTTGATTGGCATACCTCTGTGTCACTGATGTGTAAACAAACCCATTTGTTCACAACCTCTCCATCAATGAAGAGACACTGAGATCCCATTTACTTAAGGCTTTAGGGAATAAATATATCCTCTTAAACACTTATTTCTACATTAACGGAGTGGAGGAGTGGCCTAGTGGTTGGGGCAAGGTACTTCAGGCCAGAAGGTCAGGGGTTCAAATCCCACTAGAGGACAGCAACCTCAGGCCAGAAGGACTGGGGTTTCTAGTCCCACAGGTGCTCCTTGTGGTCTCAGGCAAGCCACTTAAACCTCCATAGCCCATGTTCCCTGTAAAATAGTTATCTCCAAGTTATAATGCCCTGTTCAATGTAATTTCAGTTTGTTCAATGTAAACCGCACTGATGCAGAATAGCGCGGTATATAAGAGAATGTAAATAAATAAATAAAATAAATAAATAACAAAAGAGAAGAAATGGATTGTCCATGTATTTTTTAAATCAGCTAACGTGCAAATAAAGTCAACAAACAAGTTGTAGGTGGATTAACATGGCAACTACAATTTGTACAATTAGCTAATAAAAGGGAAAAGAAAACACACAAAAGGTATCTGATGGTAGAACTGGGGAACTCTGGAGGTGTGAAAGAATACCCGGTGACAGAATAGTCCGATTTTTTTTTGTTGTCTCATAGATTGGTTACGTAGGTTACCTACTATCCTGAGGAAGGCCCAGGAAGAAGGCAGACCTGAGATGAAGGACTGCAGAGATTAATGTAACCAAGCAACAACAAAGAGTTAAGGTGTTTCACGCATTTTGACCAGAAGGTAAAAACAAATAAAAATATATAGCGAGATAAAAACATAAAATTTGAAAGAAATAAAAAAAAATGATTCTACAACCTTTAAAGAAAAAAAGAGCAACAGGAATTTAAAGTAATGCACTCACCTGTAAAACAGACAATGTAGTGTGGAATTTTGAAAGAATATTAAACAATTTCATCTTCTCATAGATATTAACAAAAGAGAATTAAAGCAGAAACCATAGAAAAAGTATTCAATATTTACATGATTGGCAGCATTTACAGTTTTTACATGTAGTTAGCATCACTATCAGTAGAAATGGTGTCAGTGAATATAAATATACAGCAACAACTGTCACTGATAGTTAGCGATATCCATATAGAGAAGCAGTTTAATTTAGGGTAGCCGTTTTGGTCCTAAATTAATCTGCATAGCTATAAGGATAGTGGTTAAAAACTGATGACGATTAGTAGACTTAGGCAGAACGTTCATGCTCCTCCCTCTTCCGACTTCGCCATATTATTAGCAAAAGCCTGAGGGACTGTCCGGGTCGGGGGTACCCCACCCCCGCCCTACTGCTTGGCTCCGGCTCCGGACCCCGGAAACCTCCGGGATCCCACCACCCCCCCCCCCCCCAGCTGCAACAACCCAACAGTTTACCCGCCCGACACCCCTGCCTGAAAAAGGGGCGGGTGGGTGGGACATCCGACTCCTCCGGCTGCCACGAGGGAAAGGCCGGAGGAGCCCCGACGCCCCCACCACATTCCCTCCTCACGCCCGGCTCTAGCTCCTCTCATTGGCTCCTGCAACCCTCAGGGCTCCACGGGAGCCAATGAGAGCCCCGCATGCCGCGAGCCCGCCGCCGCGGACTCGCACGAGCATGGAGCTGCATGCGACTGGCCACCACCCCCCCCGGTTAACTCCGGCCGCGCGCACGCCGGGGGGGCCCGCAGCCTTGCCATAACCGGGTAAGGCGGACCGGTCCGCCACCTCCGCCTATCAGCCCCCCCCCACACCATTCAATGCCAAATAATACACAACACTTATTGGGAATTCAACTGGTCGCAGCTTTATTGCCCCATTAACAACATTACAATAACCATCAACAAATCCAACATTAACTTTAACAACCCCCCCCCCCAGCAGAGCGTGCTTTCACCAGCCATGTGGGTAGCAAAGTGACGCCGCTTCCGCTTCCGCCGTGTCCAGGCCCCGGCAAATTGCCTAGCCTCCCTCTTCCGACTTCGCCATATTATTAGCAAAAGCCTGAGGGACTGTCCGGGTCGGGGGAACCCCACCCCCGCCCTACTGCTTGGCTCCAGCTCCGGACCCCGGAAACCTCCAGGATCCCGCTACTGACTCAGGCCCCGCCCGACCTCAGCCGCCCCCCCCGGCCAAGCTGCGACCAGCGCCCCGGGTCTTCAGTATACCTTCCAAGGCCTCTTGCCAGTCATTGAGGAGCAAATACATCCCCACCGGGGACAGATGCACTCCATCCGCCCTATACAAGCCAGCGCACTCCACGTCGACCAAGGAGTGCAAAATTTGACACCCCCCCGCTCCCCCACCCATCTGCCAATTTGCCGATTAATCTTCGTCAACCCACGCGACCACCGCCGCTGGGTTTTGCAAGCTGGCCTTGGAATGATATCTGACCAAAGCAGAAATACCCCAGAGAACATCCTCAGGACCACGCCCAAGTCCTTAATAACAGTCCGAATCAACTGTCGGCAGGTCCAGGACACCAGGTCGTTGCCACCCAAATGTATCAAGGCATCTGGTGTCCCGCTGATTCGTTCGTGGTGCCGCAGCAAAGGCAAGAGCTGAATCCATCGCAGTCCGCGCTCGCCCAGCCATGAGACAGTCACCCCGAAGGCATCCAATCCCAAATTCGGCACAACCGGGCGTGCCGCTGCTCGTCTGCTGGCCCAGAAAACAAACGAGTGGTCAAGAACCCAACAGCGACAAGACTCTGGAAAAACCTCTGAAAGATAAAGAGAGCCACAGTTAGCCAGCCCCCCACCGCCCTTACAGGCGCACATATCTGTGACAGGCCCCCGACTTCCATCTGCCTAGGCGCCGGATTGCCTCCTCGGGTAACCCCACAGCCGCCGCGCTCATTGCCGCCCCAATACAAAAGGAGTGTGGTGCGAACAACCCCGTATCCTCTCCGAGCCAGCGTAAAGCCATTCTCAGCACCGCCGTAAATTGAAAGCGCGTAAGCACCTTGCTATCCTCGTGGATGAACAACGGCCCCTCTCCCCTAGGCCTCACCTGCAAGTAGGCCTTTAGCCGAGCGACTGGGCAACTGCCAGCCCCCCGTAAAGCTCGCAATCGAACCCACACGCCTTGCTCCAACTGGTCCGTCTTGGAACGCGCCAGATAAATACTGACCCCCCAGTCCTCGCACTTCACCTGGCGCACCTGTAGGTCGCCCGCTCCGGCCACCCTCCGCGAATCCGCAATCAGCTCCCCCACGCGGAAAGCACCAAAAAAGGCCAAGGAAAATACCGCCCGAAAAAGAACGCCCTCAAAAACGGAAGAAACCACCTGAGGCAGGGCCGCACACAAACGTTGAAGCAAATTGTAAGTAATGGGCCGTCGGCCATCCCTCGGCGAAGGACAGGCTCGACCCCAGCCCTGTAAAAGTCTACGTGTTAAGAAACACCCCCCCCCCCCGGCAGCCCCCCATCCCACTGCCTTGGCAAAGAAAGCAAAACCCGCCAGATTTCTACTCACCGTACTTCGAGAACTTCCCGCAGCCTTTGCTGCTGACACATACAGACCCGTAAGCTGATCGGGTGGCGGACCACCACGCCATCCATGTTCCTCCAGGAAGCCTGCCACGCTGTCGCAGCCCCGTTGGTAAGCCGTCCAAGTAGCCGCCGAAACTGACTGCTTCAAAAGCTCGGTCACCCCTGGAGGCCAATCTGCCATAAGTGATCTGGAACAGACAGTCCCTCCTCTTCTGCCTCTGGCGCCAACGATCGGAACAGCTCCCACTTGAAACGGGAAAGAGCATTGGTGACTTTGTTAGAACTCCCCGGAATATGCCGAGCTCGGATCACAGTATTCAATCTTAAGCAAGCTAACACAACCTGCCGCATCAAATCGGCCACCTGCCTGCAGTGCGGCGTGTAACGATTTATCACCGATACAACCGCCTCATTGTCGCACCACCACACAATCCGCTGATTGCGAACCTTGTCCGGCCATAACAACAAGACAACAAGGATCGGGAATAACTCTAAAAAGGTTATGTTAGCCATGAGACCCGCTATCTTCCAGGAACTGGGCCATTCCGCCGCACACCAGGATCCTCCAAAGTAAACTCTGAGGCCCCGACCCCCAGCCGCATCAGTAAACAATTGCAAATCCCGATTAGAAATCTCCTTGTCCCTGAGCACCATAATGCCATTGAAATCCCGCAAGAATTCATCCCAAATGGCTAGGTCGGCCCGAATGCTCTGTGACACACGCAGCCGGTGATGTGGTTTAATAACTCCCGCGGTAGCAGCTGCTAATCGTCTCATGAACACGCGACCCATCGGAATCACTCTGCAGGCAAAGTTCAAAGACCCAATCAATGACTGCATCTCCCGCAAGGTCATCCGTTTGGAGCGCAAGGCATTCACCACCAATACCCGGAGTTTCGCTAACTTGACCACCGGCAAGAGCGCCACCATCGCCACGGAATCCAACTCAATTCCTAAAAAGGTGAGCCATGTCGTTGGGCCCTCGGTTTTTTCAGCCGCCAACGGGACTCCCCACGCTAGCGCCAGCTGTATAAAACCGGCTAACAATGCCTGGCACTGCTCCGTCCGGGCTGCTCCGACAACCAGGAAGTCATCGAGATAATGCACTACCTGATCAAAACCCACCAGGTCCACCAAAGCCCAATGCAGAAAGGTGCTGAATCGCTCGAAGTGAGCACAGGAAATCGAACACCCCATAGGCATACACCTATCAAAGTAATAGTTGCCCTCAAAACAAAACCCTAACAAAGGAAAAGCCGAAGGGTGAACCGGTAACAAACGGAACGCAGATTCTATATCGGCTTTTGCCATCAAGCATGCCCTCCCACAGTTTCGGATGAGGTGCACAGCGGAGTCAAAAGATGCATACCGAACCTCGCAAAGACCCTTAGGGATCAGGTCATTAACCGAAGCCCCGCAGGGGTAGGACAGGTTATGAATAAGTCGGAATCTCCCTGGCTCCTTTTTTTGGGATGACCCCTAAAGGGGACACCACAAAATCTGCAAAGGGCGGTTGCCTGAAAGGTCCCGCTACCCTCCCCAATGCGATCTCCTCCGCTAACTTCTCCTGCACGACATTGGCAAAGCGCCTCACTGAAGGAGCGTTCCGTACTGCGCTCACCGCCATCCGCCCGCCCGTCGGAATCTGAAACCCCTCCTGAAAGCCCCCCTCCAAAAGGACCCTATCCTGTTTTCTAGGATATCTCCTCAACCACCCTCAGAAAGCATCTATCCTAACAGGAGTCGGGGCTACCCCACACCAGCTCTCCCTGCTTCGAAGGGGGCAGGCCGGCACCGCCCGCAATTCTCTTAACACATTATAGGGCGGAATGCCCCCCGTTACAGACTGAACACGCATGCCGGAATTTGCAGTCCGTAAAGGGGCAGGAAGACTTGTTGAAACACCAACATAGGTCCCCTGTACTACCCCCGCCAACCGCTTTCTCGGCTGCCGCCGAATACCCCACCCGAAAGGGCCGCGGTGCCCCAGGAGCCCGCCCTTCGCACCCATCGCTGGCCCACTAGTTGCTCTAACCGACATCTGCGTGAGCCATAAATTAATGTCCTGAGTGCCCCACGACAGTGACCTATTCTCCTCCATCTTATCCCGGAACTTTTCATCGTAGTAGAGCCACGCCCAACCATCGTGCAACTGCGATGCCTCCAGGATGGAGTCCGCGTAAGCCAATAGCATCCGATACTGCTCCGGATGAGCCCGCCCCCAAACACTAGCTAACCGCAAGAAGGCACGCGTCCAATTTGTCACATTACGCGCAGCCCAATGCACCCGTCCCGCCTTCTCATCAGCTTTCCTCTTCCTCCTACTGTCCCCGGCACGCTTATGACCCTCAAGCAAACGAAAAATGTCAATGTAATGGCGCTCCTGGATTCTCCGCCTCAATTTCCTAGGCACGCCTTCCCAAAGCTCCGAGAACGCTGCCACGGTAGGCACGGGCCCAGACACCCCGCCCCCCTCGGCCCTGCTACCCACGGACACGGATGAATGTGTCAAAGATCCCGACGATGTGGAGGACTCGGAGCCCGATGCCCGCCACCGACAGCGCGAATGCCGCCGCTTTTTCTTGGACGCCCCAATTCCCGGACCATCAGATGACACGGCCGCTACAGTGACCTGACCAAGCGACTCACCTGCTGCACCGGCTGCCTCCGTCGCCGCTGTAATGGCCCCCTGCCGCTCCGACGCTGCGCTCGCAAGGCCCTGCACCAAGTCATCCACTTCATTGGGGAGTGGAGCCGCCTCCGCTCTCTGCGATGTGACAGGCCGCTGTGGTCCTGGGTACGTCCATCACGTAGGTACCTGCGGAGAGAAAAAAGGAAAAGGCACAGCGGCACCCGCAACAGCCCAAGGCTGCTGCCACACCCCCAGCCAGTCTGCCCTCGAAGAGCCTTGCCCCCCACTCTGCCAATGCTCCCAGGTAGGCGAGCAGCCCCCGCCGAGAAACCCCAGCCCCCCCATACAACCCCGCCAACCCGCCCAATTACTATTATTCACCGCCCCCGCTGCCTGGACATCACCCATCGGGGACCCTCCCCCACCCCCAGTCCCCCAAAAGGCACCTGAGGCTGCCCTAGCCCCATAGCCTGCCTCTCCGTTCCAGCTGTAGCCGGAGCCGGAACTGGCCCTACAGACCCCCCTGCCCCCCGTGTGGCGCCCCTTTGGGAAGGCTCCCCTGAACAGCCCCGAGACGGTGCGGAAACCCCCCTGGGACCCGCACCCCCCCTGAGACTGCTACCCCGGGAGGCTGAGCTGTTTACTGCACCTCTGTGCCCCGAGGAACTGGGAACAGGCCTACTGCACCGCCCAGCACTGCGCCCCCTAGCCACGCCACCCAACTGCACCCCCCTACCGCCTGAGGACACCCGCCCCCCCCCCCTCTGCATCCCGCGCAGCCCCATGTCCCTGATGAGCCCCCCGCCCCGCTACCCCCCTGGCCCTATGCCCCTGAGGAGCCCCTCTGCCCGCTACCCCCCTGGCCCCCTTTTTGCTTTGCCCACCCATGCCGCCAAAGAAACCCTTGCCCTCAGAACTTTAAATCGCCGCCTCTTCTTTTTTTTTTTTTTGTGTGATGCCACAAACCCGAATGCCAGGAGAGGTCCTGAGCTGAAAGCCCCAAAATAAGTATAGCCGCTCACCGCGTTTCCCTCGCCACGTGGCCCGAGCCCTGCACCGATCCCGCACACATCCGACTCCTCCAGCTGCCACGAGGGAAAGGCCGGAGGAGCCACGACGCCCCCACCACATTCCCCCCTCACGCCCAGTTCTAGCTCCTCTCATTGGCTCCCGCAACCCTCAGGGCTCCGCAGGAGCCAATGAGAGCCCTGCATGCCCCCGGTTAACACCGGCCACGCGCACACCGGGGGGGCCCGCGGCCTTGCCATTCTCTTCACATTAATCGACTTCACCTCCCCCCACCATCTCGTGCACACTTACAGTCTACCCGTCATTCTGCCTTTTTCTTCCTTGGTCCAGCTCTGTGGAACTCTCTGCCCACTCTGCTCTGTCTGGAAGATAACTACACCACTTTCAGGTCCCTACTTAAATCCTATCTGTTCACCTCAGCATATAACCTCCCGGCCACACCCAGCTGACCTGGTTTATCTGTTTGCACTTTTCTTTGTTTTTTTGTTATTTTTTTTTCTAATACTACTTTCCCCACTAATCACAGCAGTTCACATTGCAACTAAAACTTGGTACAGCACATTAAACAGGAACATTGATAACTTGAAATTTTTCTTTGTAAGGCAATGAGGATTAAGTGACTTGTCCAAGGTCACAAGGAGTGCTAGTACTCTAGTCATTAGACTACTTCTCCATTCCATTCTAATTCGCATAGACATCTAAGCTCACAAAGAAGGAACATTTATATAAGGGTGTGTACATTCATAAACTATAAAACCTTTTTAACAACAAATTTGAACCAACTAGAAAATCAATTACCACTTCTTAATAGCTTAACAGTTCTATCTTTGTTACACTATTCTCAGAACAAAACAGCATAGTAGTATCAGCACATAGAGCTCCTCATGCAAGAAGCCTGACACAAATCAGTATTGATCAAGTGAGCAGATAACTCAAGAGCTCTAGAAAGAACGAACACTCCAGCTAGTTGAGCATTAGCAAATAGCAAAGCAGCCGACTCTGCACAGAATCAACTCTTTCAATTGCAGTTTTCCTCATTCATTGTACAAAGCAGAACCATCAGTACAGAGTGAAGTCAAACAGTAACAAGAAAAGAGCTGGAAGAAAGCTGGTTTTCTTTATTCCAAGTGTAAAAGACGTGAAAACTTAATGAGAGGCATATTATAGTACTAGAAAATCAGTAATTTGGATTGCAAAGACTACTGCTGCCAGAAAACTGAAAACATGGAGGCATTCCTGCTACAACAGGGCAACAAAAAACTGAAAAATAGCCCAGTGGCTTAAGTCCAGTGGGAAATTTCTAAGCAAGAACACAAAGAGTAGCAATAGAAGAGGTAGGCATATTAAATCTAACTCAGTGATACCAATTTAAAACTATTCCACTAGCAGCAAGGCATTTGCTTCATACCTGCAATTAATAACATCAGTTCTGCAGAGGTCTTTCATAATAACTAAAACATATACGACATGAGAATTTAAGATCACTCCTCCAATCGACTCCTGCAGATTAGTTTAAAGAGACTATGAAAAAAACATCAGCCTTTTCTTCTTCAGACATTATTTTCAACTAGTCCACTATCACAAAAGAAAAATAAAACATTATACATATATTCACCATACTGTTTTAATTACTTAATTCACTTGTTTGAATGTAATTGTATCATTCACTTTTCCCTTTAAGTAAACAAATTTTCTTGACTTAACTTGACTAGCAATTCAATTTTTTTCCAGTTAAGTTACTAACTTCTCTTTCCTTTAAAACACTTAATTTTTTTAACCTTTATTACATCACACAATTTATCAAATATCTAAATATATCAAAGCATGGAAGATCTTCCCGTTCATTCACCTCAATTATAACTAGAAATACAAGTTGGAGAATATATCAATCATTTTTTCCCAAAGCATCCAGAGACATAAACACCAAGGAGTAATGTTTCTAATAATATTTTTCAGCATTTGCATTATTACACATAGAATGGAATCAGTAGATAAATTCTCATAACCCAAAATAAGTTCAGATCCAGACCTAAAAAACAAAACTTATTTACTATACATACACAAGTAAAAGAAATAGTTAACCACATTTGGAGTTTCTTTTTTTAAACTTCCCCAATAAGGCTTATGGTTAGTCTAACAAAGAAAATCTTACCACAGTTGCTCAAGACCTTCTTCCTGCTAATATTGCAGTCATGCCAAGCTGTTATCTTGCCGGAAACCTCTAAATTATTACTGCAGTAAAAAACAAAACTTATATTGCACAGCACACTTAATCACTAAAGTAGAGAAAACAAACTTCATACTGCAATTATGACATGAAAATCAGTCCTTCAAAACTTTGTTTGATTAATTCTATTTTACAGTCATATTAATAATGTATGAAATGCCCACCTCTAAGGTAAACTATTTTGAATATTAATCTGTTAATAGTAATCTGTGTTAGTCTTTATACTGCTTTGTTCTCTGCATCCTCTCTCTCCTTTTCCCTTTAGTAATTCTCTTCTATCCTCTTTTCTTCTCTGACTGTTTATCTGCTTTCTCTTTTTGGTCTTTGTATTTCTGTGTTGACTTGGTCTTTCTGTCTCCTAGTCTGTCTGCCCATTCTCCCTGTGCCTGAAATTCTGAATCTGACTGGTCCTCTCTCCACCTGCAGGTAGAAAATACAAATAAATACACAGTAGCTGAGGTATGTATAGTTTACCTGTGCTACTGCCATGCACATGGGATTCCAGAGCAGAACACCAGAATCAGCAAAACAGCATCCTTCTAAGAACACACAGAGCCAGATCCCAGAAAGGGCACATCCGGACCGTCTGGACATCCCTGAGCAGGATGGGCCTGTTAGGACCCGATTCTGCACTGCAGGAGCCAGACATTCCTGCGGGTGCAGGATTGGGCCCCAAGATGGCCTGGCGTACCTCCGCATCCCTGTGAGGATGTCCTCCCCGCATGCTGTCCAGGTTGCCACAGCGCTGACCCCTGTTTCCTCACTGCCCTGATCAGGCAGTGGGGACCTACCTGCCTCCGATCCCAACCCTAAGAACAGTTCCCAGGCCCATTCCCTGCCATTTCTGCTGCTTATTTCACCTCTGATGTGGAATAAGCAGGACATCTGTCCCCTACATACATGACATAAAGGGCCATGACCTGAATCGGCCCTGTACGTCCTGCTGCCTCGGCCCCCCCCCCCCACTGCCCACTTTCCGCCCCCTCCCGGCTCTGCATGCACTGCAGCTCTGGCCATGTGGGGTGGGTGGGTGGCTGAATTCAAGCAGGACAGCTAGCGGTCTGCACGTCCCACCGGGACGTTTAGCTCCACTAGTCGCCTTGCAGAATTGGGCCCTAAGCAGTTATGTATACAGAACACATCACTTGAACTCACATGTTCTTGTTTCCTCAAATCATCAGACTAACATCTCCATCAGATACATCTTTCCATCAAATGTTTGATAGCAGTTCTTGCCTATCACAGTTGCCTACTACATCATGTTTTCAGTCAGGTGTCTTAAGGGTCCAGCCGTAGACTACCAGAAAGTTAACAGCCTGGAGGGGTAGGCTGTATCATAGTAGCTCCGAGACCGATGTTCACATTGAAAGAGCAAAAACTGCATATAGCCACAGGCTGCTAGGCTTAGAAAACAGCAAGGCATGGAAGGAAAACCCGCCTAGCAGAGAAAGACATGGATCAATATTTAAATAGTGACTTACTGTAGAGTGAAAAGTATCCAACTGGCTGACACCAGTGATAGTGTTGTCATCCAGAGTGGCTATGACATGATGCTCAATCAGGGACAGAATAACTTAGCTGGAAAGTCTCTCTTGGACTTTAAATTTTGCTTTTTAAATTTTCCTCAATTTCTTCCAGAGGTCCTCGTAACATGGTTATTGTGGAAGATGCCATTCAACTTGATATATCTTGCCATACTTTATTTGTATTATGCCATGAATGTATTCAGTTTCTTGTGGAAAAAGTTGATACTTTGTATATATCTTAAAGTTCCCCATTTCAGGAACCAAAACATTTTGACGTTGGGGCAGGGAAGAATTACTGGAGTGTTTTTCTCCGATATCCTTTCAGAAGTGCAATATCATCTTCATTAGTTGAAATCTGGTTACTGTTCACTGAACTCTTGACATTTTAAGATGTTTAAACAATTTAGGACCAAGCTGTTAGTTTATTTGCAGCATATTTAATATGTCTAACTAGAAGCTCGGTGCCAAGTAAATTGAAAAGTTTGGTTGTGCAGCCTGTATCAAAAGCAAATTGTTACAACATGATCTATCCAGAAATTATAAATCTGTTACCTAACAATTATTTAAAGCTCATCTATCTGACCACAGCACTCCAATCCTGTATGAACTTCACTGGCTCTCAATTGCCAATAGAATAAAATACAAATCCATAATGACCACTTTCAAACTAATTAATAATATAGCTCTCTCTTTTCCTCACTTCACTAATCCACATCCTTGGACACCAGATCCAGTAGACGAAACAACCAGAATTCTCTCACTGTTCCAACATCAATCCTTAAGACAAAAACAAATAACAAGTTACAGGACAGATACATATATAGCTCCCAACCAATGGAACTCCCTCCCAGAAGCTTTGAGAGAAATCAAAGACCTTCAAATGTTTCAAAAAGAATTAAAAACATACATGTTCATTCAACATTACAACAATCCCAATCCCATTTACAATCAAAAGTCAAACTAGTCCCCTACCACACAGCCCCTTAACACTACCACCCCTCTAAATCATTCTCCACCAAACCTCCCAACAAATAGTCGAACACACTACGTACAAAATAGCAAATTGTTGCATATATGTTTCAGTTCTCAAGTACACCCATTACCACCTGCAATGATGTACAAATGTTCATAGTTTGAATGGAAATTGTTAATAGTTGCAAACTCTTCTACTATGTTCGATGTATACTGTTAATTACAATGTAAACCGCCCCTGATCTCCTGAAGGGGTGGTATAGAAAAAACATTCCAAATAAATAAATAAATGCATTACTTATTGGCTAAATTACTGGATAGATTGCTTCCTTTCTGGAGTATTTTCATAAACTAGATGACTGCAGGTCAAACTTTTGCAAATGCCAAAACACTGAGGCTGTACTTGTAGCAATGTCCAGATACATTTTGGGGGCAGGTATACCAAGGTAATTTAGTGTTATTGGTGATGTTAGATCTGTGATGAGGAAGATTCATTCTCTGCCCTAAAAACACAGGATTCAGTGAATTCTAGCCTAGAAGCTGACAGGCAGACAAGCCATGTGAGCAGTAGTTGTCAGGGGCAACATAAACAAACCCAGCCACGGGGTTTGCAAACACGCCCAGCTGAAAAACATTCCCTAGTTCCTAATAGCGTGCACCTGGATAGAGGGAGGGCTATTAGCCACTATAAGAGTCACGCAGGAAATAGAGTTTCAGTTTCAGTTCCAGTTCCAGGTTCTTACCCTAGAGGAGATTCAGCGTTATCTTCTTACCCAGGAGGAGTTTCAGCTTCAGAGTCTGACCCAGGAGGTGATTCAGATTCAGAACCAGGAAGAGTTCAGTAACCAGGAAGAGTTCAACCCAGAAGCTACCCAGAATACCTCAGAAGAAAGCAGCTAGGAGCAGTGAGGTCAGAGAGCAGCTGTGAGTGCTCTGCTGAAGTAAAGCCGTTTGAAACTCAGAGGCAACATTCTAGCTGGTGTGAATGGAAGCCTAAGAAACCCAGTATGTATCTGAAAGCTGTAACCTTGAGAGTGATTCTGGCAGAGAGCTAAGAGAATATACTGACAGTAGGAATACCTACAGGGTTAATACTGAGAAGCCTCGTGTGAGAAATCCTAGGTGGGGGCAGGGCTGTAACACCCAGCCGAGGGATTTATCGGGAGAGCTGAAGAGAGAGCAGTTAAAAGTCCCCGAAAGAGAAAGGTATGCCATTGAAGATATTTGCATGACAGAGGAAGAGGTGTTAAAAGTTCCTAAACCTCAAAGAAAGCCACGCAGAGCTAAACCTTGTGCTGATAAGAGAGAGGAATACTTTTACTCGGTGCCAAAGCCTGAAGCTAGAGCCAACAAATATTCCAAAGGTAGAGACACCTATAAGAAGTTGGATTCTAGAAACCCTGAATGGTGGCTTCCTTCTCTCCCAGACACAGAGAAGTACAGCAGCAGCTATTCCAGCCCTAGAGGGAGCTGGCCAGATAGGCTCTGTGAGGAGACGTTACAAGGTAACTTACAGACATTTTGTAGCCAGGAAAACTCAGGTCTTTCTGAGAACCTGCATGAACCCATGATCACTGATAGCCTCAGTGAATGCTCATTCGGAGACCCGATGGACTGTACATTAACATTCTCTGATAGAATAACCTCTTTTTGTTAAACAGAGGCTGTATAGTGCTGGAAGCTAACACTATATGTGAAGAGTGCCTGTTTGTACATAGAGGAGCTGTGTGCTGAGTTTTCATATGCTTTACAATTACCGTTTACTTTAAGAAGCAAGAAGAAGCTTTTCTATTTCCTTTATATTATACCAGAAAGTATGGTTTATGTGTCCTAAGTTGCTGTGTTATACATCTGGAGAATCCGACCCCGGGAGGGGAAATAAATCCTAATTTACCTTATCATTCGTGTCTACAACTACTTTATTTTCATTAACCACCATCAGACCCAGACCTGCTAGCCCTAGGCAGCAGCCTGCCCACCTGGTGGTGACAGATCTTATGACAACTCTCAATCCTGTCAGTCAGCAACAGTTAAGGTTTCAGTGTAAAAGGCTAAGGATGAAGAGTACCATTCTGGATTAGATGTCTTCTTTTTTGGAGAGTAGGTCGTTATGGTAGAACTGAATGGAGTATTACAATATCTGTCCCAGACAAACATTGGTAGGGATGCCTCAAGTATGGCCCTGTTGCTCTAATTATTTAATATTTATCAATATCTTCAACATATTGATGTACAGTACAATACTTAAAGGATTAGTATTAAAAAGCACATCCATGCTGATAATGTCCAGTTGGTAATTACCCTTTTAAATAGGTAATAAGAAATGTCCAATTGCAAGAAGTGCAAGTAGTATTTCATTGGTATCAGTTTTAAAGTTGACTAATCTACTAAATCTTAAATCTGATATTCTGAAAATGAAAGTAGTGGCCTTTGGTAGACAGGTCCACCTTTAGCATTGGATGGTTTAGTGTTTGTGAGGCTCTGCTGTCAGCCTGCATAGGGCTCAACTCATGGGTGAGTTTTGCTAGGATAAACTTCAGACCTTCCAGCAGTTTGTGTCAATGTTCCTCACGAGGCAGGCTGACCATGTCTCCTCAGCCCATGGTGGCTGTTTTCTGCCAGAGACCACCTTGTTCCTTTCTGGGCATCTATATTATTTATTTATTTAGCTGTATTTATATCCTGCTTTTCACTGGGTCAAAGCGGTCAATTGGGGGATACATTTAACACGAGGGGATATGAGACACATACACTAATACTTACAGGGAACATGGGCAGTGGAGGGTTAAGTGGCTTGCCCAAGACCACAAGGAGTGCCTTTTAGGACTAGAAATCCCAGTCCCTCCGGCCTGAGATTTCTGTCCCCAGGTGGGACTTGAACCCCTGGGCCTCCGGCCTGAAGTACCTTGTCCTAACCACTAGACTCCCTCCTCCTCCTATATAAACCCAGCCACTATTTTGTTTCCTTGCCGTAGCTTGGTATCACCTTGTTCTTTGGCTGCTTTTTTCACTCTGAATCCTGATTCTTTTAGTTCCCCAACCTTAATCCTGCCTGCACTTTCCTTGGTAAGTGACCCCTTTTCATGCCTCCAGTCTCTTGTGGCTTCCCTGATTTTTTATATTCACCATGGATTCTGGGTTCAGGCAGCATAAGCCTGATGGCTATCAGCAATGGAGGACTCAACCTCCTGTAGTCATTACATATGGAAAACCCCACTTTATTGCCCTAATAATTGACGCGCCACATCCTGTGCAAAATCTATCCATAAATATCACCTGCTTGCTGTTCCTGGGTCTTCTTTACTGATGAGATTCATCATGGAGTAACAGTCTAAGGTAAAGATCAAAGATTTGAGTGCCGATTTAACTAAGCAATTTGATTTTGACAATCTTGGTGTCTGTGCTGGTAAAGAAGGCTTACTATATGATGATGGTGAGGGGAATTAGGCCATATCTGACCTGAGACACCCTGAATAATAGTGGGATTTTCCTTTGTGGGTCAGATGTGGCTTTATGTGCCTAGGGGAGATTCCTCAATTTTCCCTTACAGGTATCAGTAACTATCTGGCATTGAGACCATCAAGAAAAAGTATTATGAACATGAGACTATTTTAAAAACAATGATATCAGCAAAAGCAGGAATGAGGTAGTTATATCTTAATAATTGCAGTTACTTTTCCAAGCAAAACACTTGTAACAAAGCTAATATAAAATTCCTCTAATAAAACAAATACTATTCTGTCATCCGGTTAGGCTTTCATTTCACAATACTAAAGGAATATCTCCCTAGTTTATCCCAAAATGCAAAAGAAATAAAAGATAGCCTTATAACCTGTCAGAGGAAAGAAAGAATGCCATATTCCTGTCCACATTTCAGTGAAGGACATCAGCTCTGAGATCAGGCAGGGATTATTTATTATGCCCAGCTCCAGATAATGTTTCTAGATCATGCAGAAGGAATTTATTTATTTAACTTGACTTCTATACCGCCTTATCCTTAAATCAAAGTGGTTTATATTGCAACAGGAGTGGAGGAGTGGCCTAGTGGTTGGGGCAAGGTACTTCAGGCCGGAAGGTCAGGGTTTCAAATCCCACTAGAGGACAGCAACCTTGGGCCGGAAGGACTGGGGTTTCTAATCCCACAGGTGCTCCTTGTGGTCTTGGGCAAGCCACTTAACCCTCCATAGCCCATGTTCCCTGTAAAATAGTTATCTCTAAGTTATAATGCCTTGTTCAATGTAAACCACACAGATGCAGAATAGCACAGTATATAAGAGAATGTAAGTAATACAACTTTAAACCAGGTACATAGTCGGCATGCAGGGAGCTTAACAGGGCTACAACTTTTTACAATATGCTTGATTAATGAATAGTTGGTTCATGCTATTTACAGATTGGGTGGGGGTATCAGAAAGCAATTTTGTTTTGAGGAGAGCCATGTAATTGTTGGGCTGTGTTATGTTCCCATAGTGCTCTATGAACAGAAGGGTCATAAATTTCTTTCTGAATTCTTTGATGTCTCCAGAAGCGCGCATTTCTTCAGAAAGGGAGTTCCACAGGTAGGGGGCAGCAAGGGAGAGTGCCCTTCTGGAGGTGGATTGCTTGTTTTTCTGGTAATCTGTGGACACAATGATCTTGTGCTTGTTGTTGTAGTGCCTCGGGCATGCACCCAAGTCTCTTATGATCAAGCTCTCTGGGATGTCAACGGAGGAGTGATGGAGTATTTTGAAGATGTTCATTATTGCTTTGAACTTGGAGCGAGCTTGAATTGGGAGCCAGTGCAGTTGGTGTAATACTGGAGTGATGTGATCTGCTTTGTTAGTTCTGGTGATGATGAGCGCTGCTATGTTCTGCACCACCTGAAGTGAATGTGTGGCTTGCTTTGAGAGTCCTTGGTAGATTGAGCAGAGGTTTTGTTTATGTGTGATTGGAGGTTGATGATATTTCTGTCCAAGATGATTCTGAGGTAGTGCAATTCACTTTTTACTGGTATTGTTTGATTCAGTAGCTGGATTGACTGTGGAGGGTTTTCAGGTGGTGTTTCTGCTAATGTAGAGTGCTTCTGTTTTGCTGTAGTTTAGTGTGAGGTTGTTGTTGCAGAACCATGTGGTTACATCTTCCAGGCATTGGGTTATGATTGTGAGGTTTGGCTTCTCAAGGTCGATGGGGGTGTATACCATGAGATCATTGGCGTATAACTGATACAGTATGTTACGGTTTTTTGATTATGTTACAGATGGGACATATGTAAAGGTTAAAGAGGATTGAGGAGAGTGCAGAGACCTGGGGAATGCCTTGTTGTATGGTGAAGGGAGCTGAGTGCTTGGCTCCATATCTGGCTTGTTGGAGTTTGTTGCTTAAGTAAGAAGTGAACCAGTTAAGGGTGGTATTGCAAATGCCAGTGTCCTGGAGTTGTTGGATCAGAATATCGTGTGACACAGTGTCAAAGGCAGATGAGATATCCATGAATATGAGGAGGAAGCCGTTCTTGATGTTGCCAAGTCCTCTTAAGATGGTGTCAAAAGAGAGAGGTTAGTAGCGTTTTGCCATTGTGTCGTGGCTTGAAGTCATGCTGGTGTGAATCAAGTGGTGTGCAGTGATCCGTGTGGTCTTGAAAGTTGTAACTGCACTGTCTTTTCTATGATTTTTGTGAGGAATGGAAGGCTGGTGATCGTGCGATATGCTGCGGGTTCCTTCTTGCAAAGGGATGTGTTCTTCAGAATTGGCTGTATGGATGCCCGTTTGAGGGCGGCAGGCATGTGTCCATGTTGTAGGGATGATTTGACTGTTTTGTGTATAAATGAGATGAGTTGATCTTTAGCTACCTTTATCCATTGTACTGGGCATGGGTCAGTTGGAGATGTGGTTGTGTTGAGGAGGTAACTATCTGTTGAATTTGTTTAACAGATGGTATGGAGTACTCTCCCCAGGATTGTGTGGATGGTGGTCTTCCATGTTATCGCTATTCTGTGGTGTTGTGAGTAGGCTCTTGTTAAGTTTGTTGTGCTTTACAGTTACATAGTTCACCATGTCTTGGGGGTGGGCTTCGGGGGTGTCCTGTTGCGTGTTGTCCCTGGTGAGTGTTTGTACTATGCTGAAGAGTTCTCTTGGCTTGTTCACTGATTTCATGATGATGTTTGTGTGGTGTTGCTGTTTGCAGTCTTTAATCAGGTTATTCTATTCCTGTTGTTTGGTCATGTACAATTGTTGTACATCTAGAACTTTGCTTCTTCTCCATTTTCTTTCAATTCTTCTTAACTTACGTTTTGCAATTCTGATTGTGTTGGTGTACCAGGGAGCGGTGGGCCTGTTGCGTGTGGGTATGTGTTTTTTGCTTGGTGCAGTTGCTGCAACAGAACTTATTTATTCATTCATTCATTCGCTCATATTTATAATCCACATTATCCAAGGATATAGAGTACAATTAAAAAAGTGCATAGTTAAAAGAAGACATTGAACAAAATCACTGTAAGAACAAGTCAAAAATGTAAAATAAAAACAGTGAAAGATGAAGACAGACATCGCAAACCCCCCCCCCCCCAAACAATATACAATAAAATCAGGTTCATAATAGTATCAGCATAATAAATTTCTGTTTTTGGTTCCAAATCAAGATATTAAACATGATGTGCCTCATAAGAAACTATCTGTGTAAACAAAAAAAAGCCTTAAGCTGGTCTTAAACAGGATATCATCTATAAGTCCCGCGGCAAAGACTGTAGGGATCAGCACTGAAAAATACCCTTGAACATATCTCACCCAACTGAATTTGATGGAAACTAGGGACACCGAGCATATCCTACTTATCGGATTTCAAAGCTCACCCAGGTCTATAAATACAGTATCATTGACAAACACATATGTGAAGCTTCACTGTTTAAATGCCTTATGAACCAGTGTTAAAATTTTAGGGAGAGATGCGCATGAAATGACAGAAACAAGATAGAAACAAACACATGACAGCAGAAGAAGACCACATGGCCTATCTAGTCTAGCCGTTCATATCAACTACAATAGAACCCTTTTTTCCTTTGGAGATCCTCTGTGTTTGTCCCATGCCTTTTTGAATTTAGACACTGTCCTCATCTCCACCACCTCCACTGGGAGACTATTCCACGGATCTACCACTCATTCTATAAAAAAATATTTCCGCATATTACTCCCGAGTCTATTCCCTTTCACCCTCATCCTATGTCCCCTTGTTGCAAAGCTTTCTTTCAATCAAAAGAGGCTCTCCGCCTGTGCATTTATGCCATGGAGATATTTAAACATCTCAGTCATATCACCCCTATCCTGCCTTTCCTCTAAAGTATACATATTAAGATCCTTAAGTCTGTCCTCATATGCTATATAACAAAAGACCACTAACCATTTTAGTAGCCACCCTCTGAACCGACTCCACCCTGCCAGTCCAGTTTACAATAAATTTGGCTGGTGACATATCCCAGGCACTATTACCTGTTACACAATAGCAGTAGTTATAGATGCCACTCTAACAATAATGAGCTACCTGACTGAAGGCCAAACACAGTATAAGACAGCTATCCAGAGGGTTGTCTTGAGTCGACACCAACTCAATGGCACTTAAAAACAACAATTCAAAAGGATTTAGCCGGTTAGCAAGACCTGTTAACTGGCTAGATCATAATGATCCTGATATTCAGTAGCAATATTCAGATAGTGCTGCTGAATATCCCCATAGACCACAGGCACATTTACAATTAGGGTGGTCTGTGGGCAGAGCAGGGTCAGTTCCAGCAGCAACCTAGTTAACGATATTCAGCTGCTAATTGAATAATTAAAGTGCATAAGGTTAGGACAGCTGAATGGCTACCAGCCAACACTTCTACCATATGGGGTCCATAGGATCAAAAAGCACCCTCGTGGCCCACCAAATAAGATGCCCACCCCTGTGGCATGACATTGGCAGGAAGGAGGAAGGCAGTCCACATGAGGTACCCATGCTCTCCCATTGGGAAGAGATCTAGGAGAACACCACAATACAAATCACAAACACATAAGAACATACTGGGTCAGACTAAGGTCCACCAAGATCAGTACCCCATTTCCAATAGTGGTCAATCCAGGTCACAAGTATCTGTCAGTTAGGTTCCGAAAAAGGTACACAGGTTCCATAATGCTTGTCTTGGGGTAAGCGATGGATTTCCCTGGTCTTTAATAATGGTTTATGGACCTTTCTTCGAGAAACTTGTCCAAGCCTTTTACAGCATGCTTCCCTAAAGACACGACATATCATTGCACACCTACCTCTGTCCTCCTTCTCCATTTCTTCCTTTCCACTTCAACACATGCTTCCATCTATACTAAATTTTCTCCAAATTCACTACCCTGTTACAACGTATAACGTTCTGTTTGATGTAAACTGCTTTGACCATAGAATAAAGCGGTATAGAAAAACAGTTAAATAAATAAACCCTCTCTACATTAACAGCTTTACCACATCCTCTGACATCAAATTCCAGAGTTTGATTATTCATTGAATGATAAAATATTTTCTTTTATTAGTCTTAAATGGGTTACACCATAGCTGCATTGTGTATCTCCAAGTCTTTCTACTTTTTAATGGAGTAAACAACTGATCTATGTTTACCCGTTCCACTCCATTCATTAATTTATATACCTCTATCATATCTCCCCTCAGCTGTCTTTCTGCCAAGTTGAAGAGCCCTAACCTTTTAAGCCTTTCCTCATAAGAGTATCCTTCCATCCCCTTTACTATTTTGGTGGCTCTTCTCTGTACCTTTTCTATTTCTGCTATATCCTTTTTTAGATATGATGACCAGAATTAAACACAATATTCAAGGTGCTGTCAAACCATGGAACAATACAGAGGCATTAAAATATCATTGGTTTTATTCTCCATTCCTTTCTTTATGATTCATAGCATTCTATTTTTCTTTCTTTGCCACCACTGCACACTGGGTGGAGGGTTTGAACATATTATCCACAATGACAGCTAAATCCTTTTCCTGGGTTCCTAATGTGGAACCTTGCAATGTGTAACTACAGTCTGGGTTATTTTTTCCTAGGTGCATAACTTTGCAGTTGTCCACATTCAATTTCATCTGCCATTTGGATGTCCATTTTTCAGATTTATCAAGGTCCTCTTGCAATTTTTCATGATCCTCCTGTGTCTTAACTTTTAATAATTTTATGTCATCTGCAAATTTGATCACCTCATTTGTTATTCTCATTTCCAGGTCACTTATGAATATGTTAAAAAGCAGCAGGCCTGACGTTTTGGGTCTCCCTTGCTGCCAGGAAGCTGGACCACCTCAGCCTGCTCACATCAGCACCGGGCCTTGAAAAACAGGCTCCACCATGGAATATGGTGGCAGACATGTCCGTGGAGCATGTCTGAAAGAGTGTTTCAAAGGAGTGAGTATTGCTTCTTTGGAACTCCTTCGGAGCACCTCAGAGCCTGGTGATACAACTTCTATGGGGCAGAGGAAGAAGAACCATTTTCTTCTCTGTCTGCAGCAAAAGTTAACTGTGATGGGCCCTATGAACCATCACGTGTTGCCCACGTCCTCTACACCTGCTTTACATTCTGGCTCTACTTTGGACTGGCAGGGTGGGGTATGAAAACCCATTCCATCGGAGGAGTCCAGTTTTACAATAAATTTGGCTGGTGACATATCCCAGGACCATGAAAATGTGCAGCCAGCTGTGGCTACTTTGTCTTTTGGTAATCAGATCTCATTGGCATGTCAGGAACCGGGCACAAGTACAGCATGTTTTCCTTTGCCTAAAGAGGTACATTTTCCTTTAGCTTTTGCTGTTACCTTAAGAGATGCAGTTCTTGCTGTAACTTGCCTAGGATGTGTCCTTGGGCTCTTTGTTAAAAGATTTTTCGAACTTTACAGAGGACGCTGTGGCAAAACTATCAGAGCAGGACACTCAACTGTCTGTTGTACAGGATAGTTTATCCAAATCTGAGATTTGATTATCTACTGTTTATTCCTCTTGTACCTTCTTTATGAAAGATTGTTAATTCATTGACGTTGGGAGGCATTGGAAAATGAGTAGCACTGTAGGAATTTGAAACTTTTCAACTATCCATGTCACAAACTCATTATTTATCTCTTCTTCTTCTTTTCCATTAGTTTCTAAGGGACAATTTAGGTTTAATGGATGTGGAAGGTGTCAAAGTCTCTAATATTTACTATTTTCCTAGGGAGAAGAAAAGTTTGGATCAGGCAGGGCCAGGTTTGGACCAACTCCCCAGTGGACAGCCTGGATTTGTCTGCTTTTTTGGACATCTCTGTGCTGTTTGTGCATGGCTAGCACAGCCACGCCAGATGCATGCCATGTCACTACCCACAATCCCCCTCTTCCTCACCTTACCTTGCCTAGCCATGAACTGCTCAGGTAGCATGCCATTTTTTAGTGCAGTTGTCTTTTGGCCTCATGCTCCCAGCGTTAGCCACACACTAAACCCCACAGCCCATCGACTGTGCTTTAGTAAACATGACCCATAATGCATTACAGTAGTCAATATGCAAAATTACCAATGCATACACAATTGACTGAAAATTATCAATTGCCAAAAACAGTTTAGAGTTGTTAGGCCAACAGTAATTTGAAAACAATAAAATCTTTCCTAACTACTTTTTTTATTGATGAAGTCATAAATAATGAATTATGAATTACCACTTTAAAGTTCTTTGCATATCATACAATTGGGATAGAAGAATCATCAAACTCGACCCTCACAGGAGGGTTTATGTCTGATCTCTGATTAAGGATAACAGTTTTGGTCTTTACCGCATTCAAGAACAGTCTATTACTATGATCAGATCCTGGATGATGGCTAAGTCATAAATTTAACATAATCTACTATTTACAACATAGCCTGAACAGGCACCAAAAAATGGCAAGTTGTCAGCATACAGTCTATATTGCCCATTCAAGCAATTAAATAATTTGCAATTTGGTAAACCATAAAGATTAAACAGAATATCAGACGAGGCTTATCCTTGCGGTACACCTGAGGATAGAGAGAACCAGGACGATTACTATTGACTAATAAAAATCTGCTGCATTTGGTCAGAAAGTTAAGATTGAAACTAATTAGAAAACTAGAATGACACCAATGAATTCCAAATGATTTAGCAATAAAACATGATCAATGGTGGTAAAAGGTAGCCATTACATCTAGTAAAATCAAGAAATAAAATTTGTTACCATCAGGCACACATTGCATTGCAAATCCCTTTAAAATTCTATCAAAGCTAGAAATCAGCGGTATTCCAATGCCATCTTTGGCTCAAAATCCAAGCTGATCTCTCTCTAATATCATTTTTTTTTTCAATAAAATCCAGTAACTAAATAAGATCAATCTTTTCAATAACCTTTACTAAAAAAAAAGTCAAAGAAAATTTGGAATGATAATTCTTCAAATCAGATGGATCTAATGTTGGAATCTTTAAAATCGGTAGATACTAGCCTGTTATAACAATGGAGGGAGTTTACCCTCCTGCAAATACTTATTCACATTAATAAATACAGGCAGAGATAGATCTGAATGTATTGCTTTCATCACAGATGTCAAGCAAGGACCAAGTCTACTCGAGAATTATTTAACGTCGCAATCAATGTTTGAACCTGCTCTGGAATAAAAGATTCAAATGAGCATGAAACTGGCTCATTAATAAGATTCATTGACAAATCACTAGGCTTGGTTGCTGGAAGTACTCTGTCTCGTTTTATCAACTAGAGTATCAGCAAAGGTTTGTGCTTCTAGTGGCATCCATGCTTGTACAGCAGCAGATGGCAGAGCCAGTTACTTAACAATCCCATATAACAACTTAGGGCCAGAGGAAACCAAATGAAATGAATCATTAAAAATGTTGGGGGCGGGCATTCAAAGCCATTTAGGCGGTTTAAAACTTGCACTCCACCTAAATGGCACCTAGCGGGATATTCAGTGGCACTAAATGTGGCTAGTGTCGCTGAATATCCCCAGGTGCCTCTACTAAATACTCCACAAGCTGGCTAGCATTGGGACATTTCAGGGGTGAAGCAGAGATGGCACCTGAGGATAACCGGTGATATTCAACCACTAGCTGGTTATCCCAAAGGAGTGAAAGTTAGGCACCTGAAAGATTCACCAAACTTTTGCCAGAGTTAGTTAGTTCTCATGGTTTGAGAAAGGGCCAGGAATTCCTATGGCCAGAAACACAACATTGGGTTACACATTGAGATAGATTTTCTCGATATTGTTGCCATTTTCGGATGGAAGAAAGACGCTGTGTGAAGTCTCCTCTTGTTATTCTAAGGCCTGCCGCCTGATGATTGATTTCTATCGATGAATGGAGGAGTTTGGACACATTCACTGGCTGCCTCAGCTAAGTAGTTTTATTACTTTAAAGCTGGACATTTTCTAGTGTGTTCGGAGGATAGTCTCTCAGGACCTAACTTTGTGGAAATCCACATCTTAAAAAAGATAAAAAGGAACTTAACACTTCGAGAGGTTAAATACCTCAAGGTGTCTGTTCCGACAAAAATGCCTGAGGCCGCCGGGCTGGGTCCCGCGGCCAACGGTAAACTGGGCCCGGGGGGGGGGAGGATGAGAGCGACGCGGCCAGCTGGGTATCGCACCACAGCATTGTGGGGCGATTCCATTGGCCGCGGGGCAAAGGGGGCGGTCCTTGATACTCCGAGGAGCCGCGTGGCTCTGCCTTTTCACCGCGGCTCCTCGGAGGGAACAGGCGTGTTTCCCGCCCACCCTCCCTATGAGAGGTTAGGGGCGCGGTTGTTGCAGCTGGGGGTGGGGGTAGAGGGCCAGCGCTCACCCAGGCGGCGCGGCGGTAACTGATTTAGGAGCTGGTGGGGAGAGAAGGAGCTCCCCGGAGTGGGGCGAGACATCCCGGTTGGGGGGTCTCGGCCTGGTAGCGGGGTGTGCGGGCCGGCCTTTGCTACTAGCATGGCGAGGCAGGCGGTGGGGGGTGGTGAGGAGGATGCTCCGCCTTGCTAATAGTATGGCGGGTGAGGGCATCGTCCGGAAAAGGGGTGGGGGTGAGGTTGATTATGTTTTGCCCATGTTGGGCGGGTTGTTATATGTATTAATAAAGCTGCGACCAAGGTTCTACCATATTATGTTGTTGGTGTATTTGTTAAGTGCAAAAAGAATGGGGGGAAGTTGGGGAGAAAAAGGGGTGAAGGAGGACGAGGAGGGTCTCCGGGTTACCAGAGTTAATATATGTTTGTCTGTTTCCCTGTTTGTTGATAATGTTGTAGTGGGAGATAGTCTTAGGTTGTTTAAACAAGCAAGAGTTAGTTAACTGGCAGCGGCTGAATCACAACTGCTCAGTTAGCTGCGGCGCTATCTGGCCAACCTAAACATTCAATGCCTGTGAACAGATATGTAACAGGAATTGAATATCAGAGTGCAAAGTTCATCAACAATGGCTAGTCGCTTGAAGTGCTAGCCGCTGCCTGCCGCTGAATATCGCCCCCCCCCCCCCCCGTCTTTTTCAGCATTGTTAACAGCAGCCTGGTAGTTTCTTGACAAATTCTGATACGATTGCACAGGGAAAGCCTCAGGAAATTTGCACCATTGAACCTCAGGTTTACTCACCCGCTTTTTTAAATGGCGAACCTCGTCAGTAAAACAAGGTACAGAATATTGTTTAAGGGAGCAACCTCATTCAATGTCTTTAAGGTAAACTACCAAACATCTGCTGCTAAACTGACACCCATATTGAATATGTCTTCTAAATGTGGTAGCCATCTATACTTTAACTCGGTAAAATCATAAGGGTTTCTGACAATGTGGGTGGCTCAGGTCCCTGTTTAAGATTTTAGTGCCCCTTAGGCAAGACCAGATGATAAATTCCAGAGAACAGGACAGGGAGGGGTATCAGAGGTCCCAAAAAGGCCACAAGATGAGCAGAGGATGGCCATAGTGCCACAGTGTTAACTCCTTTGATGCGGTATATGCATATAGACCTAAAGTAAGTGGGAGCAACCTCTTCCTCAGCACCCGCAAAATTTGGTATCCTAGGCAAATTGCCTATGTTGCCTATGCCTAAACTCAGGCTTGGGGTAGCTGGTTGTTTCAAAGCAACTTAAGCCTTGGATAATAAAAGTTTTAATTCAACAAGGCTGTGGTCTGATCAGGGAACATAACAAATAATTATTCTGCATATTTAGAAGAAGAATGCTAAGCCGTGCTTAAACAGATTAGATCCAGAGTAGTCTGATCCATAATTTGACAAAAAGTGATTTAAAAAAACATTTCTTCAACAAACTTTCACTTATTAAATATACAGGACAAGCATTTGCATACAATATAATGAGAAACAGTTGCTATATAAGTTACTGTAAAAGTACCAAAGTTATAATGTATTCACCACACCCCCACCCTTATATTCTCTGTAACAAGTTAAGGTTCTCTGTAAACCGCTTTGACAGCTTGAAAAGTGGTATATAAGAAAGATTAAATAAATAAAATAAATAGACAGACAAAAACTCCAGTAATGGAGACTAGTCATGCCCCAAAGTTCCAGAGGACAGTAACTCAAAATCAAAGAAAACTCAGAACAGGAAAGCGCTGAGAGGTTTCATCTTCTTGGCTGATAGACACATTATGAGCCATTACAAGCAGACTGCTTAAAATAGCTAATAAATCCCCCTCCCTTCCTATATCTACAGGCATAAAAGATTGCTACATAACCCGGCGGGACAGAGTAGGTTGATAATTGCTGTATGTGCTTCCAACTCACAGTAATACAGAACAATCTGGCTGCATGGACAGAATAAAGGCAGATAAGACAATGGATTTTTTTTCTAAAAGAGTGAGCATTATATAATATGAATTTTTTAAAGTTCTTGTCATCTTTCTCTCATGATTAGGCTCATTTCCTATGAACACCAATGAATGGCTTCCATGCGGCCGCAGCTCAGATATCGCACGGAAGCCGCTACCGCTGATTAATAAACATACCCCTAAGATATCCCTATGCCTTGAACATGGTGCAGGCAAGGGACCATGACATCCAGTTCTCATTATTATAGGAATACATTCACCGCAGAAGTCACTTATAATTTATTTCAAAGGTAACAAACCTAAGACCAAGATCCACCCAAAGTATGCCCAAAAGAGTGCCTATAGGAGTTCCTTCATCATGCCGACAAAGGAGGTGCACCTCATCTCTGCCACATGACATCTCCAGCGATGTTACCCTGCTCTTGAGCTGGTCTCATAGTTGACTTTAGGGCAGTGGAATGAGATAAGCACTAGGCAGAGCAAATGGAAAGCCTCACTTAACAGTGAATCATGTAGTTGGCAAGAAAATGTTCACACAGGCAGAGCATAGATGATACAAGACAGGTCTCAATAGGCTGATCACCGAGCTTCTGTTGTCACTGTTCTGCTCTTAAGCTGGTCCCAGAGGCAACATTAAGATAGTGGACGGAGCTAAGTACTAGGTCAAGAAGATGAAAAGTCCCACTTAAACAAGGCATTGATAAGGCAGGCAAAGAGAGAATTTGGAAAAAAGCTTGCCCTGGAAGCAAAAAAACGCATGTGCAAAAAACCAGTTGGATCATTGGATGATAAAGGGGTTAAAAAGGGTGTTAAGGGAGGACAAGGCCATAGCAGAGAGAATGAATGAATTCTTTACTGAAGAAGATGTAGGGAAGTTACCCATGCCTGAAATGGTATTTAAAGGTGATATAGCAGAAGAATTGAAAGAAATATTGATATGTGAAATACATCTTCCCAGTGTATTTGTATTTGGACTGGATGGTATACATCCAAGGGTGTTAAAAGAACTGAAAGATGAGATTGCAGACCTACTATTAGTAATCTATGAACTATCATTTAAATCAACTGTGGTACCTGAAGATTGGAGAATGGCCAATGTAAAGCCAATTTTTAAAAAGGTTCCAGGGGTGATCCAGGAAACTACAGACCAGTGAGCCTGACATCAGTACCGGGCAAAATGATAGAAACCATTATAAACAACAAAATTACTGAACATGTAGATAGTCATCCTTTAATAGGAGGAAGACAACATAGATTTAGTCAAGGAAAGTCTTGTCTTACTAATCTGTTACATTTTTCTGACGGTGTGAATAAACAGATAGATAAAGGTGATCTGGATTTTCAGAAAGCCTTTGACAAGCCTTTGAGAGACTCTTGGTGAAATTAAAAAGTAATTGGATAGAAGACTGTGTACTATTATGGATCAGGAACTGGCTAAAAGATGGAAAGTAGAGGGTAGCGCTAACCCCACGGATCTGTGCTAGGCCCACTGCTTTTTAACATTCATAAATGACATGAAAATGAGAATATAGTGAGGTGAGCAAATTCGAAGATGCCACAAAATTAGTCAAAGTTGTTAAAATACAAAAGGATTATAAAAAATTGCAAGAGGACTTTGATAAATTGCAAGACTGGATGTTCAAATGGCAGATGAAATTTAATATGGACAAGTGCAAAGTTATGCACCTAGGAAAGAACAGCCCAAAACTATGATTATACGATGCAAGGTTCCACATTAGGAACCACTACCCAGAAAAAGATTTAGCGTCATCATGGACAACAAGTTGAAACCCTCAGCCCAGGGTGTAGTGGCAGCTAAGAAAACAAATAGAATGCTAGGAATCATAAGAAAAGGAATGGAGAATAAAACCAATGATATTATAATACCTCTGTATTATTCTATAGTGTGGCCGCTCCTTGAATATTGTGTGCAATTCTGGTCGCTGTATCTTAAAAAGGATATAGCAGAATTAGAAAAAGTACAGAGAAGAGCCATCAAAATGGCAGAGGGGATAAAAAGATACCTATATGAGGAAAAACTAAAAAAACAAAAAGGTTAGGGCTCTTCAACTTGGAGAAAGAGATGGCTGAGGGGAGATATGGTAGAGGTCTATAAATTAGTGAATGGAGTGAAACAGGTAAACGTAGTTTACATATCAAAAAGTTGAAAGACTAGGGGACATGCAATGAAACTACAGTGTAACCCATTTAAGACTAATAAGAGAAAATATTTTTTTCACTCGGCGCATAATCAAACTCTGGAATTCATTACCGGAAGACGTAATAAAGCTGTCAGTGTAGCTGGGTTTAAAAAAAGGTTTAGACAAGTTCCTGGAGGAAAGGTCCTTAAACCAGAGGACCCGGGCAATCCACTGCTTGCACCATGACTAACACTGTGGAATCTGTCTGCCTTTTTGGAGAACCTGCCAGGTACTTGTAACCTGGACTGGCCACTGTTGGAAGCAGGATACTGGACTTGATGGGACATTGGTCTGACCCATTATGGCATTTCTTATGTTCTTAACACTGAATCCCACAGCTGGCGAGAAAATGTTCACACAGGCAGAGCACAGCTGATGACAGGACTGGTCCCAGTAGGGTGATCACAGAACCTTTAGCATCACTATCTTGCTCTTGAAATGATCCGATGGGTAATGTCAGGGTAATGGTAATTGCTAGACCAAGCATATGGAAAGTCCCCTAGCTGACAAGAAGCTGTTCACACAGGCAGAGCACAGATGATGTCAGGACTGGTCCTAGGAAGCTGATTGCTGAGCCTTTGGTTGTGCTACACCATCCTTGAGTGGTCTAATGGGTGACATTGGGGTAGTGGGCAGAACTAAGTATTAAAACAAGCAGCTAGAATGTCCAACTTAACAGCAGATCCCATAGCTGGCAAGAAGATGTTAACCTATGCAGAACACAGCTATTAATGAGTCTGGTCCCAGGAGGATGATGATCGCTAAGCCTATGGCATCATTACTTTGCTCTTTAGCTGGTCCTGTGGGAGACATTAGTGCAGTAGGCTTACCAAATGGAAACTCCCACTTAACAGCAAATTCTGTAGCTGGTAAGAAGATGTTCACACCAGCAGAGCACAGCAGATTAACATAGCTAGTCCTGGGAGGTTGATCACTGAGCTCTGGCATTGCCTGTTTGTTCTGCACAGCTGATTTAAGTATCATCAAGCAGCTCTTTGCATGATCACATCTTATCTTTATCTTTATTAAACATTTTATATACCGCCCATTGTCGAAACATGAGGGCAGTTTACAATAAAATATAAATGCTGGCGTTAAAAGAAAGGAACTCCATTGAAATAAAGAGAAAGAAGGGCCAAAGGGGCCACCAGACAAAACAGTAAATTCAAACAATAACCAATCAAATCCATTGTCACAGAGACAGATGAGAACTAACAAAGTCAAACAATACTCAAACTAGGTGGTGGACAGACATACAGACAAACGAAGGACTATACAGGACACCCAGGTGGGAGGTCAAACGCCTGTTGGAATAGGTGAGTTTTTAATAGTGTCTTGAAGTTCTGGTAGGAGGGTTCTAGCCGGAGGGAGGGAGGAAGTGAGTTCCATAGGGAGGGTCCTAGAAAAAAAAATCTAAGAATTAAGAACATCTAAGGCATTCCCTTGCTTAAACTACCATTTGGGGCTAGGGGGAGGAGCCTTGATATTATTAGGAGCTGCCACCATCAGACGCGGTCCTTAGGTGGGGGACATTGCAGAAAACGCAAAACTATCAACATTAAAAACTAAGAAAATAATGGTAAGCAAGTAATTTAGGTTAATTAAATGAACTTTTAAATTAAATCATCAACTCACTTTGTAAACCCAAATAATCTGTTATCTTCTCCTAAACATAGCAAACAAAAAACTATAATATAGTGAATGTAATCATATGTAATTTAAAGTTTACCTTCTTAATTTAGTTTATCTTTTTTTTTTTATTAAATTTTCAAAAACATTCAAATATTACAATATTGAATGAAGGAAATACGGTAATAAGAGATAAATTCCAAAGAATATACAATATAAACAAAGAATACAATACTTTTACCATAATCAGCCCACAAAAGATGAAGAGAGGCAACAGGAAATTAAATTACATAAACTAAAGGAAAAACAAAATATACTAGCAGTGCCATATGAGGAGATAGATTCACAATGGGTTCCTCTCTAGCAGTAAGAAACTCCAGGAGCTGACAGGGCTCAAAAAACATATGCAACTTCTCTTTATACGAAACACAACACCTCGCAGGAAATTTTAACAAATATGTCCCACCTAGGGAAAGAACCTTGGGTTTAAACCCCAGAAACTCCTTCCTGCTCAGCTGGGTAGCTCTAGCTAAATCAGGAAAAATACGCACACTTGACCCCATAAATTGCTCACTGAAATTTCTAAAGTACATATGCAGAATTAATGCTTTATCAGACTCAAGGGCCAGTGTAATAAGGAGGGTAGCTCGGTCAGTAACTAATTCCAGGGAACTCTCCAAGAAAACCCGTAAGGTCTCCAGGAACCCCCGGAGGATCAGTGAGAACTCCCTGAACTCCCCTACCAACATTCAAATATTGAACTCTGATTAATGGAGGGAGATTCTCCCCAGGGATCTTCAAGACCTCCTGGAAGTATCTTCGAACCATTTCCAGAGGAGGACATATAGGAGACCTAGGAAAGTTCACCAGTCTTAAATTGTTCTTCTGGACTTGGTTTTCAAGATATTCCAACTTTCTATTGGTCATATTCCGGCAAGATGTAATTCTTGGAGTTGAGCCAGCTCTCCACTCAACCGTGCCAACTTCACCTCTTGTTCCTTCTGGACCATTGAGACCTGCTGAAAATCAGCCTTCAATAACTTATTGTCAGTACTCACAGATACAGCTATTCTTTCCAAAGAAGAATTCATTGTTGAAATTGACTCCCATAGCACTTCAAAAGTTATATTTGCGGACTTCACCAAACCGCCGCCACCAGCGGTAACTCTCGGGGTCACTCTCTCCTGAAAAGGGCTGGTTGATAACCCCATTCCAGCCTCAGATCCTCCATCAACTCCAGGGGACCCACAGACAACAACTACATCAGCTCTAGAAGCCTCCACAGCCTCCTGATTCGGCGGGCTGGTAAGCACGCCAACCGAAGACTCACTCCTGCCAGAGAAACCGCTTCCGGGACAAGGCAGGGGGGCCTGCTGCTCCGGGGACAAAAAAAACCCCGTATGTGCTCAGGTCGAGAGAACCCTCAGGACCTGCCGAAGACGCCGCTGACTCCCTTACAGCAGAGAATCCACATATCTGAAACGTCTATTGGCCTGCTCCGATGACTCCAAACTCACCCGGAGGAAGGTGAGTTTGTTTGCGCTTTCTTCTACCCATACTAAATAGGAGACACACTAACCGCCGACACAAAGACGCTCAGAAAGGCAGACCTCTGGCAGAGAGAATCCCACTGCCGCCATCTTGCCCCCTTTTTCTCTACCTTCTTAATTTAAAGCAATTAAATTATCTAACTCCTTTAACGTTTACACAAGTTTCTCAAACACGCATACAACATATCAATATATACTTCTTTGTTTTAATATGTTATTTCTTACACAGCAAGCTTTACCAAACACTATAGTAATTAATCCTATTAACCGGGTAAGGCGGACGCGGAGCTCAGCCCCTACCCACCCCAATTTCACCACCACACCACACCCCCCGCCCCAGCCCCTGAAATAAGCACACACTACAAGTTATTGGCATTCTAACTGGTCGCAGCTTTTATTAACATAACATTATCCAAAACCATCCAACAACAACCATCTTTCACCATACCGGTTCCGGCAGCGGGACGACCCTCACCAGCCATGTGAGTAGCAAAGTGAGTTCCATCCCACTTCCGCCGGGAACCGTCCCCCGGCAACTCCATCTCCCCCCCTCCTCCGGCTTCGCCACATTACTAGCAAAAGCCCCGAGGGGTTCTCCGGGTCAGGGGTACCCCACCCCCGCCCTACGGAGTGCCAATATTCCGGACCCCGGACACCTCCGGGATCCCGCCTTCTCCCCCCCAACCAGCTGCAACCCCCCTCCCCAAATTCACCCAATAAAGGGTGGGAGGGTGGGAACGCCCGTTCTCGTCCTCCGCCACGCCGGACTGATAGCTCCCCCGGCACACTCCTGCTCCCACAAGGCGCCCCCACCCTTCCCTCTGCGGTCATTGGCTCCCGCTCAGCACACTCACCCGCGGGAGCCAATGCCTTTAAAATGGATTTGCCGACGCTTTTAGCCCCACCTCTTCCATCCCCAAGGCCGGGGCCACGCGCCGCGCCGCCCCCCGGTTATCTGCAGCCGGCGGGCACATGGCCCCGCAGCCTTCTCGTAACCAGGTAAGGCGGATGCGGAGCTCAGCCCCTACCCACCCCAATTTCACCACCACCCCCCCCCCGCCCCAGCCCCTGAAATAAGCACACACTACAAGTTATTGGCATTCTAACTGGTCGCAGCTTTTATTAACATAACATTATCCAAAACCATCCAACAACAACCATCTTTCACCATACCGGTTCCGGCAGCGTCCGTAAAGAGCTGCAAATCAAAGGTAGACATGTCTTTTTCCCGCATAACCGCTATGCCATTGAAGCCTTGCAGGAACCCATCCCACACCCCAAGTCCGCCCTCATGATCTCGGAAACCCTGATGCGGCGATGCGGCTTGAGTGCACCCGACGTAGCCGCCGCAAACCTACGCCGGAACACCACCCCATCGGAATGACCCGACAAGCAAAGTGCAATGAGCCAATCAAAGCCAGCAACTCCCTCAGCGTTACTTTCGCTGACCCCATCACATTCTCCACCAGAACCTGCAACCTCGCCGAGCCGAGCCACCATGTCCACCGAGTCTAACTCCACCCCCAAAAACGTGAGGCGCGTCGCCGGTCCCTCCGTCCTACCCACCGCCAACGGGACACCCCAGACCCGCGATAACCGGACAAATCCATCCAGCAACTCCTGACATTGACCCGACTGCCCACGAATAGAAAACCGTCCCGATAGTGGACCACATTCGCGCATCCCACCGACACCTGCAACACCCAGTGCATGAACAAACTAAACATCTCAAAATAAGAACCGGATACCGAGAAACCCATCGGCAAGCACTTAACAAATAATAGCGCCCGTCGAAACAAAAACCCAGCAAATGAAATAAGTCCGGATGTACCGGCAGCAACCGGAAAAGCGGATTCGATGTCCCTCTCGCCATGAGGCACTCCTACCCACATTCCCGCACGAACTCCACCGCCTCGTCAAAAGATGCGTAACGAACGGCACACAACTCCCGTGGAATACAGTCATTGACGGACGCACCAACCGGGAAGGACAGTGCTCGAACGGGCCCTCCGCTAAGGGCCCGGCTATCCTACCCAACTCCACCTCCACGGCCACCTTGTCCTGAAGAATTTGACTAAAACGCCACACCGATGGTGAGTTACTCGCCCTCTCCGAACCCCTTTACTTATGACCGGTATGAGGAAGCCATACGGAAAGCCCCTCTCAAGCATTACCCCCCACCCCGTGCCTCCTGTAGTGCCTCAACAAAGGACTAAGAGCCTCGGATCGAAGAGGCATTGTGCCAGGTCCAACAATATATTATTGCTTGGGCGCAGGCGCTGGGACGCCCGGGGCCCCTTTCCTAACACAGTGGATGGCCGAGTGCCCCCCTCCACAGACCGAACAACTATGCCGGAACTGACAGTTCGGGAAGTGGCAAGAGGACTGATTAAACGCCAACAAACGTCTCCGGCTCCCGCGCCACTTGTTCTTTTTTTTTTTGTTTTGCAACCCGAGAGCCCCTCCTCCATGAAAGGGCTGCCCTGCACCCACTGCCACGTGCTACCCCTTTTTTGTCCACCACCGCCCCCTGCACCCCTACCCTTGCATCGCCTCTCACTGACAACCGCGTCAGCCATAGTCAATGTCCCGCATCCCCAAAACAGCCACCAACCCCCCTCCATTTTTTCCCAAACTTCTCCTCGTAGATGAGCCAAGCCCAACCGTCGAGAGTCTGTGCCGCTTCCAAAATTGAGTCAGCGTAAGCTAGCCACATCCCATATTGCCCCGGGTAATGATGCCCCCCTACGCTCGTGAACCGCAAAAAGGCCCTCGTCCAGTTTACGATGCTGTGCGACGCCTTCCGGACCCTCCCCGCCTTCTCATCCTCCCACCGCTTCCGTTTACTATCCCCCGACCGCTTCCTGCCCTCCAGCAGACGGAAGATATCCATATATCTCCTCTTACAAATCTTCCGTCGCAGTTCTCGCGGCACCCCCTCCCATAACTCTGAATAAACCGCAAGCGAAGAGCCCCCCCCCACTGGACGCAACTCCCCCCCCAGCCCCGCCACTGTCGACTTGGTCCCTGAACCCCCAACTCGACGAAGAAGATGAAAACCCATCCGATGATGACATAGAGCACCTTCCCCTCCGCCGCCGCTTACGGGAGTGCCTACCCTTCGTTTTTGCCTTGCCCTTTCCCCCCCATACCCGCTCCCCCAACACTTCGTTCACCTTGCCCCTCAGGCAACTCACCAACTGAAGCAATCCCCCGCTGTGACACCTCTGTCACGCCATCCGCTGCCGGTGGCCGGTCCGCCACCTGCATCTCCTCGTCCTGGTTCACCCGAGCTTCCGCCGTCGGACCACTCCTCGCAGGCTCCGCGTCCATCTCGCCACCTCGACCCGCTGCAACTCCCAGCTGCTCCGAGCTCTGTGTCTCTCCAGCCAGCATCTGTGAAGACAAGAAGAGAAACAACGGAGGGGAACCGGCCATGGCCCACGACGGCTGCCAGGCCCCCAACCATTCGGCCCTGGAAGACCCCTGACCCACTCCCCGCCAATGCTCCCAAGCCACGGGATAGAAGCCCCCAGGTACTAAAGGCCAACCCCCTGGACCCGTGGACCCTGACCACCCTCCCATCCTCCTTGTGACATCCCCCCACGCCTGTCTGCCCTGCCCACCACGCCGGAAACCTGCCCCGCCACCGCCCCCTGGAGGCCCTCCTCGGAGCCCCCCCTGGCACTGCCCCTGCCCCTTGCCTACCCCTCCCCTTCCCCCCAGCTGGCCTTCCACATGCTGCAGCCCCCGTCCACCAGGCCCCCGAGACCGCCTGGTCCCTCGTCCCTCCCGAGGAGGCATGTCCATCCCAAGCACCAGTCTCCTACTAAGCAGAGTAATTCTGCCATCCATCAAATCCCCTCAGGTTTTTTTTTTTCTTTGTATGCCTGTCTGTTTTAGTTTTATTGTATATTTAGTTATTTCTTATTTATTTATTTAAAGGGTATTTGTATCCCGCCTTATCCTTCAATCAAGGCGGGATACAAATACCAGCACAAATACCAGCACACTCACCCGCGGGAGCCAATGCCTTTAAAATGGACTTGCCGCCGCTTTTAGCCCCACCTCTTCCATCCCCGAGGCCAGGGCCAAGTGCCGCGCCGCCCCCCCGGTTATCTGCGGCCGGCGGGCACGTGGCCCCGCAGCCTTCTCGTAGTCCAAATTATGTTAGGTATAATAATAATAGTTTCAAATACCATCATCAGCATAAACAAAAAGATAAATAAATAAATAAAATTTGTTCTTCATCATTTAAACGTAGCACCAGAAACCCAATTCTTCATTCACCTATTTCATGTATCTTAATAAATGCAAGGTCAATAAGAAATAAGCCAAACATTATCTATGATTATATCAAAGATCATAACCTTGATATCATTTGCATCACAGAAACTTGGTTAAAAGACACAGATCAAATTATTTTAAATCAGATTACCCCTTTAGGTTATGAAATATTTAATTGTCCTAGAGAACATAAAAAAGGAGGAAGAATCCTAATATTAGCAAAAACAAACAAACAAACAATCTATAAAGTTAAATATATCACAACGAATAATTCTACTGAAACAACCTCAATTATTATATCAAACCACCATCTCAATGTTTGCCTCACATATAGACCACCTAATGCTGCAAAGGATCACCTTTCAGCAATTTTGGAATTAATGTGCACATATAGCTCTCAAATTAAACCACTAATTGCACTAGGTGATTACAATCTATCATCATCACCTTCTAATGAATCCAAAACTTTCCTAAATGCAGTAAAATCGTTAGGTTATCAACAGATAATTAACCAGCCTACGCACCAACATGGAACCACTCCAGATTTGATCTTTTGCTCAGAGCAACTATTTTCACTAAATCAAATTACAGTCCCAAAAGCTACTCCAGTACCTTGGTCTGATCATTACCTAATTTCATTTTCCTTGCATCTTCAAACTTTATCCAACAACTTAACAAGTGATTACAAAACTAGAAAATTTAAAGCTTTCCATAAAGAAGATTTTCTTAAAGAAATTATTCCACAGTTGCAACAAAACTACACCGAACTGGATAAAGCCATAGAAAATTGGAACATCATCATTTCAAATGCTGCTATAGCCCTGAAAAATAATAAAGTGCAAACACGCAGGGCGAAAAATGCACCATGGTATTCAAATGAAATCAGGGAGACAAAACGCATTTTAAGAAAACTTGAGCGTAAATGGAGACTAACTAAATCTCAAGATATACAATTTCTATTTAATGTTAAACAAATAGAATACAATAAGCTAATAAATGATCGTAAACAACAATACCATACAAATCTAATAATGAAAGCAGCTAATAAACCAAGGGAGCTCTTTAACGTTGTTCAACAACTCACAAAAGTGAAGACTTCATATAGTGACTATCAAATAGATCCCCAACTATTTGCGAACTACCTGATAAACAAAAATTCACTTTCGCCAAACAACTTACCTACATCACAAGACCACTAATTTTGGATGAAACCTTGCATCAAATTAACAAAGGTCTGGAAGGATTTTTCTATACCAAATTCAAAACAAATTGAAAATAGAATCAGCACAATTAATACAACAACTTCCCCAGCTGACCCATGTCCAGTGGAATGGATTAAAAGTACTAAAAATCAAATTAGTTTTCACATTGTAACTATCGTCAACAACTCTTTAAAACAAGGACACTTACCATCTATACTAAAGAAAGCTATAATTCTACCAATCTATAAAGGTAAATCACTAGACATCACTGACCCCAAGTCATACCGTCCTATTTCAAGTTTACCTTTTATATCAAAAATTATAGAAAAAGTAGCACAAGTGAGACCGCACCTTGAATATTGTGTGCAATTCTGGTCGCCGTATCTTAAAAAGGATATAGCGATTTTAGAAAAGGTACAGAGAAGAGCCACCAAAATGGTAAAGGGGATGGAAGGATACTCCTATGAAGAAAGGCTAAAAAGGTTAGGGCTCTTTAACCTGGAAAAGAGACGGCTGAGGGGAGATATGATAGAAGTCTATAAATTAATGAACGGAGTGGAACGGGTAAACATAGATCGATTGTTTACCTTATCAGAATGTAGAAAGACTAGGGGACATGCAATGAAGCTACAGGGTAAACTATTTAAGACTAGTAAAAGAAAATATTTTTTCACTCAACATGTAATCAAACTCTGGAATTTGTTACCGGAGGATGTAGTAAAGGCTGTTAGTGTAGCTGGGTTTAAAAAAGGGTTGGACAAGTTCCTGGAGGAAAGGTCCATAAACCATTATTAAGAAGTGACCGAAGATATCAATGCTTGACCCAGTACAAGCATTGTGGAACTTGTGTCTCTTGGGGAAACTGCTAGGTACATATGAGGTAGAGCGGGGTAGAGCGCCTGAGCGGGAAATCCTCCCGCTCAGAAGCTCCTGCCCAATCGGGGCAGTGGGAGCAACAGACCAGCAACTGGCACAGCATTAAAGCGGCGCCCCCTTAGGGCGCGCCCGCGCCTGAGGGCCTCGCCAGAGGGCCCTTTGGCGTGGCCCTTAGGCGCGGCACAGAGGCGCACTCAAACATCAGCAAGATAAAAAGACCAGTCCCGCCGACAAAACCCACTGGAACTACAGAACAATGGAAACCACAGGCAGCAACCACGGGACAACGTGGAAATACAACAGCAGCCACCTGAACACAACCCAACGCAAAGAAAAAGCTCCAATACAACAAGAAACCAGGTACACCCACAAACAACATTACAAGACACATACAAACCATGCCACCCCTCTTAGCTCCCATCTACCTCCTAACACCCCTCCTGAACCTATACCTCTACCCTGCAAACACACTTGCCTACCAGCCCAGATCAAGCATTCCAGCCACACAACCCACAAACATCCACAACCCCCCACACATGCAAAACAACACCCAGACACCACACACACCAACCTATATCCCCAGCCCTCATAACACCACCACCCTCTCCATTTCATTAATAAATGCCCGATCAGTCAGAAATAAATACCACATGCTTCAGGACTTGATCAGAACCCAAAGAATCGACATTCTATCCATAACTGAAACCTGGCTAACAGACACGGACACAGTGCTCATGAACCTACTCACACCAAAAGGATACAGCTTACAACACTGCCCCAGAACACACACCAGAGGAGGAGGTGTAGCCGTCATAGCAAAAACCGACCTTCACCTCAGGAACCAAGCATCACAAACCACCAATGAAGCGGACATACTCACCCTTACCAATAAGCACATCTCACTCTGCCTAATCTACCGAGCACCCACCCAAAACGCTGACCTAACAACAATACTACAACACATATCCGAAAGCACCATCTCCTCGAAAGAACAAATAATCCTAGGAGACTTTAACCTCCCATCACTCCAAGACAAACAAGCAGAAACCTTCCTCAACGCTATGCAAGCAATGAACCTAACACAGATCATCCACGAACCGACGCATGAAAAAGGAAATACATTGGACCTCATATTCCTAAACACACAGACCACCACCTCAAGCACGGATTCAAAAATCTCACAGATACCCTGGTCAGATCACTTCCTCATCAGCATATCCCTTAACTGCCAACACATAAACAACAAGGAAAACAAACAACACACAAGAAGATTTAAATCATTCAACAAAGAATATTTCCTAACTCAGACACTACCAAAACTCCAAACAAGCTCCAACAATATCGACGACCTGATCAACAACTGGAACACCACAGTTTCCTCAGCATCCAAAGCAAAAACAAGCAACAACAGAACCAGACACACCTCCACAAGAGCCCGATGGTTCACCCCCAATCTAAGAAAACTAAAGTCCAAACTCAGAAGAGCAGAAAGAAAATGGAGAAAGACCAAAACAGAACGACTACTTTGGTCCACTAAAGAAGAGCGGGACCTAGGCGTAGTTGTGTCCGATGATCTTAAAGTAGCTAAACAGGTAGAAAAGGCGACGGCAAAAGCTAGAAGGATGCTTGGGTGCATACGGAGAGGAATGGCTAGCAGAAAAAAGGAGGTGATAATGCCTCTGTATAAGTCTTTGGTGCGACCTCATTTGGAGTATGGTGTGCAATTCTGGAGACCGCACCTTCAAAAGGATGTGAACAGGATGGAGTCGGTGCAGAGGGTTGCTACTAAGATGATTAGTGGTCTTCATTATAAAGCATATGAGGACAGACTTAAGGATCTTAATATGTACACCTTAGAGGAAAGGCGGGATAGAGGTGATATGATTGAGATGTTTAAATACCTCTGTGGCATAAATGTTCAGGGAGAGAGCCTCTTTCAATTGAAAGCAAGTTCTGCAACGAGGGGACATGGGATGAGGGTGAAGGGAGATAGATTCAGGAGTGATTTGCGGAAATATTTCTTTACGGAAAGAGTAGTGGATCCGTGGAATAGTCTCCCAGTGGAGGTGGTAGAGATGAGGACAGTAACTGAATTCAAAAAAGCATGGGACCAACACAGAGGATCTCTAAAGGTAAAAAGTGGACTGTTGTAGTTGTTGTTATGGAAGGACAGACTAGATGGGCCTTGTGGTCTTTTTCTGTCATCATGTTTCTATGTTTCTATGTTGACAAAATGAACTATATGAACGAACTACGCATATACCACAAAGAAACAGATAAAGCAAAAAAACCCTTCCATTCAAAGATCATAAACACATCCATAAACAAACCACGTGAACTCTTCAACATCGTCAGAAAACTAACAAAAATGCCAAACCACTCCGACCAGCTACCAAACATCCCACCCGAATTTCTCGCAAAACAATACAAACAGCTCCATCAACCACAAAATCCACAACTGGACGCTGAGACAACAACAACAAACAAACCCACCACCATAGCCAGAGACTGGAGCACATTCGAAGCAACCACAGAAGAGGAAATAGCATCCACCATCTCCCGCCTAAATACCACCACCTCCCTTCTCGACCCCTGCCCTACAGAATGGATAAAGAAAACCAAAGACGACCTGAACACACCACTAACCCACATTGTCAATAAATCCCTCAGCCAAGGGCACATGCCAGACCTCCTAAAAACCTCAGTCATTTGACCAACCCTAAAGAAGCACAACCTAGATCCCCTCGATCCAGCCTCATATAGACCTGTAGCAAGCCTTCCATTCACCGCCAAACTCATCGAAAAAGTAGTCCAGAAACAACTCCAAGAACATTTGGACACCAACAACATACTGGACCCACAACAACATGGCTTCCGCCCACTTCATGGAGTCGAGACCCTCATGGCGTCACTAATGAACACCCTCATCATAGGTACCCAAGTCAAACACTCCAGATTCGCCATGATCTTCCTTGACATATCAGCTGCTTTTGACACCATCTCCCACAACATCCTCATACGCAGACTACAAGCAATTGGCATCAAAGATACTGTACTCCAATGGTTCTGTTCATACCTAACCAACAGACATCAACTGATCTGCACGAACTCATCAACCTCCCCCCCCCTTCCAGCAACACCAAGGAGTACCACAAGGATCCACACTATCAGCCATGCTCTTCAACGTCTACCTGCAACCACTCTGCTCAATCATACAGGCACACAACATTCACTACCACATCTATGCAGATGACATAATGCTCTATGCACCAATTACAACCTCCAACCCATCAAACAAACACTTATCAGAATGCTTCACAGCAGTATCCAACTGGCTACAAGAAAACAACTTATCCATCAACATAAAGAAAACAGAGGCCCTTATAGTAACAAAAGACCCAGATTTCAAGCCACCCTCACACCTCAGCATCGGGACCACTCAAATACAAATTCAACCACAGATAAGATACCTGGGAATCATCATAGACCAAGCACTCACACTTGAACAACAAATCAAAAAACTACCGCTACAATATTTCATAAGGCTAAAACAGCGCAACGCCTCAAACTTCTCCTCGAACAACAAGACTTCAGAACAGTGATGCAGGCCCTAACACTCCCCCACCTGGACTACTGCAATATAATCTACCATGGACTTCCGGCCACCCATACCAACCCACTCCGGACTGCCTTAAACACCACAGCAAGGATTATCCAATCAGCAAAAAAACAGGACCACATCACTCCAATTCTGAGGGAGCTACATATACTCCCTCTGGAAGCACGAATCAAGTACAAGTCCGCTTTGCTCACCCACAAAGCCCTCAACCAAACCCAAACCTCCCAACTCCGCACGCTACTGACCCGACCAGCCCACAACAAAACAACCAGACAAACCACCAACAACTCCCTCACCATCCCCCACAAAAGGACAAAATGCAATCAACGAATCTGCAACAGAGCCTTCGAACTGTATGCACCATCCATCTGGAACTCTCTACTGAACCACATCAGAAACAACAAGGACCCCCTATCATTCAGGAAACAATTAAAAAACATAATATTCCAGGAGTACCTCGGACCAGAAACAAACACCCACCAATGAGACTGTAGCTCAATGTCTATGTCTATGTCCCATATAATTGTCAAAATCATGAATGTTGGCCCACCTGGTGACGGCACATACCCTAGAACTGATTATTTGTCCCGTCCCCCCTCGTTCAATGTTCCACCGCTTTGACCCGGTGAAAAGCGGGATATAAATAAAGCTAAATAAATAAATAAATACATATGACCTAGATTGGCCACTGGTGGAAACAGAATACTGGGCTTGATGGACCTTGGTCTGACCCAGTATGGCATATCTTATGTTCTTATGTTAAAAACAACTGCAAGATCACATTGACTTACATGCCCCACTGGATATACATCAGCATGGCTTTAAACCAAATCACAATGTGGAAACGCTACTGATTTCTCTCTTTAATAATCTTATAACAGGTCTTGACAAAAACAAATTATTTCTATTAATCTTCATCGATGTCTCAGCAGCATTTGATACTGTGTCTCACTCAATAATGCTGCAATGTCTACGAAATATTGTTTTATCCAACAATACAATAAAATGGTTCGCTTCTTACTTAACCAATCATTCACAACTAGTAAAAAAATGGGGACAAAAAAATCCTCACAATTTACGATTGTACAAGGTATTCTGCAAGTTTCTGCTTTATCATCTATCCTCTTTAATATCTATATTCAACCCATATGTCAAATTATTAAACATGAAATGGATTATCATTTATACGCTGATGACATTATGATTTATACTTCAATTAATCAAAATACCTTTGATACAACAAAAATTAATATCTGTTTGAATGATATGAATAAATTGACTCAATAACAACAATTTAAAAATAAATTCTGACAAAACGGAAGCATTGTTCATATCGAATTGTCAGTCCTTAAAACTATCAAGTGAAATTAAACTATTAAATAAAAAAATAAAAATTAAAGATGAAGTAAGATATTTAGGTATAACCTTAGATAAATATTTAAACTTAAAATCTCATATAAACAAAATAACCGAGGTATCCGGATGCCCTACTCGGCATGGGCCCACCCCCCCCTTTTCACCCCCCCCTTTTCACCCCACCTCATCCCACCACCCGCCGAATAGACACCCCCCCCACCCCACCAACCATTGACAAAGCACACAGACGTCGGGTGTTGGTGCAAATGCTGGTCGCAGCTTTTATTAACAGTAAGAACACAGGCCCAACATGGGCCAACTCAGCAATCCAAAGCATAACAGAAGAATCCCCCCCCCCACCCGTCATCCGGATGATGCCCCCCACCAGCCGTTTGAAGCAAAGTGGAGCACCATCCAACCCACCCACCCCGTTACCCCTTCCCGCCCGCCTCGCCATGTTAGCAAAGGCCGGCTGAAGGGGTTGCCATTTCCGGGTAGAGACCCCAGCCGGGCCGTCTCCCCCAACCTGAATAGCCGTGCCGCTCACATGGAAAGCGGCCTCCAGCTGAAATGAGCCGCCGGGTCAACGAGCACCAGCTCGCCACCCCGCCACCGGCGCTAGGTAGCGCGCTATCCTAGCGCCGCCCCCACCACCGAAAGCTGCGACCAGCACCACGACTCTAGCGCCTCCTGCCAATCGTTCAAGAGGAGGTCCTGCCCCACCGGGGCAAGGTGAACCCCATCAAGCCGGTACAAACCGGCACAAGTAACGTCCGCCCAAGGGTGCAGAAACTGGAGCCCGCCCGTCTGCTGCACCCAGCGCCCAATCTGGCGGTTGATCTTACACAAGCCCCTCGACCAACGCCGCTGGGCCCAGCAAGCAGGGCGGAGTATAATGTCCGACCAGATAATAGCCACCCCGGTGAGAACCCCTCGCAACAGGGCAAGGTCGCTCTGAACAGTCCCGATGAGTTGCCGGCAAGCCCAACCGGCAATGTCATTGCCACCCAGGTGTAACAGCAGCCCGACTGGCCGCTGATGCCGTTCAAGTTCCACTCGAACATAGTCAAGAAGCTGATCCCAATGCATGCCGCGGCAGCCCATCCAGCACATCCGCACTCCAGCCCCAGCGAGGCCCAGGTGAGCGCCCAACGGCCGAACCGCCGCGCGACGCTCCGCCCAGTAGACAAAGGAATGCCCGATAATCCACCAGTCGCCGGCAGCCACACCATCTGAAAGCAGAAAAGAGCGGACTGCCACCAGCAAGCAACTCTGCAATAGGAAGCAAAGGATTAGTACCCACAGCCCCCCCCCCCAACCGTAGGCAGCCTACCTCTGCGGCACCGCACCACTCTACTCCGCACCGCCAGCAGCCGACGAGTGAACGTACCCAGCGTAGGCACCTGATCGCCAACGGCCGATGCGCTGGATTACCCGTGGGTCTAGCCCCGCAGCCGCCGCGCTAGTTGCTGCCCCAATCTGAAATGAGTGCGAAGCGTAACTCCGCTCGGGACGACCCAAAGCACGCAGGGCCAGGCGTAGCACAGCCGTGAACTGAAACTGCATCACTGGCTTGCCGTCCGCATGAATGAAAAATGGGCCGCGCACCACCGGTCGCTGCCGCACGTACGTACGCGGAGCACAAACAGGACAGGACAACACGGGAGGGATGGCGCGCAGCAGGACCCAGCCCCCTTTCCCGGACTGGTCCGTCTTGGACCGTGATAGGAAGATCTGGACACGCGCGTGGTCTACACGGACGTGCCCCACCGCCAGCCCCCCAAAACCCCTCGCCTCGCCGACCGAGGAACCAGCTCGGACACACGGAAGGCGCCGAAAAAAGCCGTGGTAAACAGCACGTGAAACAGCACTGCCTCAAAGCCCGAGGCGGCCACCCACGGCAAAACCTCGCAGATCTGCAACAGGAGCTCATGAGATACCAGGAGCCGCCAGTCCCACAGCCCCGGCTGCACACGGGCGCACCCCGCGAGCAACCGCCCGACTAAGAATGAGACGCGCGGATTCCCCCAACCAGCCGCCTTAGAAAAGAAGGAGAAGCCCGCAAGCGCCCCGGTGACCGCCGACCGGGCCCATCCCTCCTTCTTCGCCCACAGCACAAAACGGCCAACCACGCCCTCGGGCACCGCCCCCCCAGATCAACCCCGCGCGCTCAGAAACGCACTCAGCTGCGAGTAGCCCCGGCGATAAGACGTCCAGGTACTGCGAGCCACCGATGCCGCCAGCAGGACCATTAGGTTGGGATCCCAATCGTCCAAAGATGCGCCGGGACCCGCGAGGGGAGCTCGTCCGCCCCAGGAGCCAGCTGCCAGAACTGTGCCCACTGAAAACGTGATAAAGCGTCAGCGATTGAATTCTGGGAGCCCGGCACATGCCGAGCCCGAGCGGTGACATTCAGGCGCAAGCAGGCCAGCACAAACAACCTCAGCAAGGAAGCCACCCTGGGGCACCGAGGAGCATGACGATTCAGGACCTCAACAACCGCAACGTTATCACACCAGAAGACGACCCGCCGATCCCGCAACCGGTCCGGCCAGACCCAAAAGGAAACCACGATTGGGAATAGCTCCAAGAAGGTGATATTCCGCGTCAAACCGGAGCGCACCCAGTCCACGGGCCAAGGCTCAGCACACCAAGCACCGTGACAAAAGGCCCCAAAACCGGAACCGCCCGCCGCGTCGGTAAACAACTGAAGGTCAAGGTTCGATAGCGCAGGCAACTGAAGGACGGAGCACCCGTCGAAGCCAGCCAGGAATGCATCCCAAACCCGCAGATCCTCAGAAGGTACTGAAGGCCTCAAGATACGCACAAGAGATTGCACAGCCCATGGGCATGCACATATCAAAATAGTACCGCGCCTCGAAGCGGAAGCCAAGCCACGGGAAAGCCGAGGGATGAACCGGCAACAGGCGGAATGCCAATTCGACGTCCACCTTGGCCAGGAGGGCCCCTGGCCCGCACTGCCGGACCAGGGAGACGGCGTCGTCGAAAGAAGAGTAATGCACCGTGCAGAGCTCGCGGGGTATGCGGTCGTTGACCGACCCGCCCGGAGGGCAAGATAGGTTGTGTATCAACCGAAACTTGCCCCTCCCCTTCTTGGGAACCACACCCAGCGGCGAGACCGTGAACAGGGAAAAGGGGGGCCCCAAGAAGGGGCCCGCCACGCGGCCAAGTGCGCACTCCTCAGAGATTTTGAGCCGTACGAACTCCCCGTGGTGCCGAGCCGAGGCGGCGTAGCGAGCCCCCACCCCGCGCGGATGTCCCTCGTATGGGAATGCGAAAGCCCCATGTGAACCCCCCTAGAATCAACCCGGCCGTCCTACCCCGGCGGGAAACGCCCGCACTCGAGCAACCACAGGCGCATTACCGCGACCCGCACCGGGGTATGAGCCCGGACCGCCACTGCCTCACTGCCCCCCCCACAGGGGACCCCGCGACCCCCTTTCTGCTGCACTTCGTGGCTGCATGCGCGCCCCCACACAAGGAGCAAGCATGCTTAAATTTGCAGTCCGGGAAGGGGCAGGACGCCTTATTGAAGCGCCAGCAGACGTCCCCCCCGACGACCCCCACCTTCGGCTGTGGCAAAGGAGCGCCGGAGGCACGAAAGGACCGTCCCTCCGACGACAGCGGAGACGTGCCCGCCTTGCTCCCCGCCGCGCTGGCTCCACCGCCCCGACCCCTCGCGGACATCTGGGTCAACCACAGGTTGATGTCCTTTGTCCCCCAATGTAAGAGACTGTTCTCCTCCATCTGGTCCCGGAACTCCTCGTCGTAATTCAACCAGGCCCACCCGTCGTGGGCCTGGGACGCCGCCAGGATGTTATCGGCGTAGGCCAGCAAAGCCCTGTACTGGTCCGGGAAGTAATGCCCCCAGACACTCGCCAGACGCAGAAATGCGCGGGTCCAGTTGAGGGTGTTGCGGGAGACCTTGCGCACCCGACCCACTTTCTCGTCTTCCTTGCGCTTTTTCTGGCTCTCGTCGGAGCGCTTCCGGCCGTCGAGCAGACGGAAAAGGTCAATATATCTACGACGCTTGATCCACCGGCGCAACTTCCGCAGAACCGACTCCCAAAGCTCGGCGCAGCGTATGACGGAGGTCCCGCCCACAACACCGCCATCCGCCGCCACCAGAACAGAGGTGTGCGATGAGTCCGAGGATGACGACGAGGAAGACGAGGACGAGGACGCTCGCCTGCAGCGACGAGCACGCTTGCGCCTCCCTTTCACCCTGCCCACCCCCTCGGAACCTGGAATAGAGTCGAGAACCCCACCCTCTGCCCCGACAGTATACTCACCACTCCCCCCGGAGGAGGCGACTGGAGCGCCCCCGGTGGACGTGCCAGGGGCCGGGACAACCGACGCCACCGGGGAACCCAAAGGGCCCGCTCCCACCGACCTGTCAGAAGCAGCCATGGCAGTTGCAGGCGTCGAACTCCTCGGGACCTGCGAAGAGAAAGAAGAAGAACCAGCAGCCGGGGCCCCAGGGGTACTGAGAACTGTAGAGGGCCCGACCCCCCAGGTGCGTGCCGAAGGCCCCAACCCTCCAGCCTCCCACGCCACGGCGCCCCCAGCCAATCCACACCCCTCCACCAACCACCCTCCCCAGCCACCCCCCCAGGGCCCCAATCCCCCCCACGGGACCGCCCCATACGCCCAAGGGCCCGATGGACCGAAAAAAGCCGGGAGGAGGAGGGGAACCCAGGGGAGAGGGGGAAGGCCCCACCCCTACCCGGGAAGGGGACGAAACCGAAAGCCGTCCGCCCCCCATCTCGGAGAGCGGGTTGGGCTCCGGGGCCCGTGGGGACCCCGGCCCGGAGACGATCGGGCAGCCCAGCTCAGCCGACCCCCCGAGCAGCGCCAATGCACAATCCCCACCCGAGACACCCGCTGGAGGCGGCAGAGCGCCCGCGGAGGCGCCCACAGCCACAGTCACGGGCACGGTGAGCCCCCCGGTAGACTCATGCCCCCAAGGCCCCCCCGCCCTGCTGCGCCCTCGTCCCTGCCGTGACCCGGGATGGGTACCGGGGGCCGGGGCGGCCGAGGGCACCGCCCTGCCGCGGCCCGCGGGCATGGACCCACGCCGCACAGCCCCCCGTCCCCGAGCACCGCCCCGCAGTCCCGTGGCTGCCCCCCGCGCTGGGACCCGTCAGGCCATAAGTGCTGCCCTGGCCAAAGGGCCTGCAGCGGCCTAGGGGCTTGCTGTACAAGGTCCCTGCCCTTAGAGTAGGTTGTCTCGCCTGTTTGTTCCTCCCTGTCGGTTTTTTTTTTTTTTTTGTGGTTTATTTTGTGATTTTATACAGCGTTCTAAAAGCAAAGGCACCAAAGTGCCTAAAAACAGGGGGCCGGCCTAAGAACAACCCGCCCTTCGACCCGCCAAAATCAGGCTCCCCTTCGCCCGGAGCACGCGGGACCGCCCCGCCACAACCAGGCAGGGAAAAAACAGACGCCCACGCGTGCAGAATCAAGAGCGCACGCGGCGGAGCGCCTAGGTTTTATTTATGTTCGGTTTGTTTTGTTTTGTTTTTTTAAGTGGGGCCGCCGCCGCCGCGCGGCTGGAGTCTGAGCCCTGCCTGAGGGCCAACGAAGGCCTGGGAAACGTGGAACCCACGTCCACCCAATGGCCCGAGACGAGGCCGCAATGAGGCCGAAACCCCCCAGGTAAGAGCAGCCACCCGGCAAACCTTTTCCAGACGCGAGCAAGGAGGAAGAGGGAGATCGCCGGCCGGCGATCCCTCCTTGCTCGCGTTGCCCCGCCCCCAGCGACCGCCTAAGCGGCCAATCACTGGGCTCCCGTAGAAGCGCGGGGAGCCCCAGGGCGCATGCCCCAACTGCACCCCCCCCCGCCCCCTCTCCCCGAGAAGCGGCCTGCCTCGTGGCCGGGCCCCGGGAACCCGGTTATCAGGCAGCCGCGGGACCGGGGCCCGGCGGCTAAGCCGGTACTTGCAGCTAAAGCATACCATCGCTTAAAGATTATAAGAAGACTAAAATCAATATTAAATACAAATCACTTTCGCACAGTATTTCAAGCTGTCATAACAGCCCTTCTTGATTTTGGAAACGTCTTGTATCAAGGTCTTCCTAAAAACGCTATCCATCCTCTCCAATTAGTTCAAAACACTACTGCACGTATAATTACTGGCTCTGCAAAATTTGATCACATAACTCCTGTCCTTAAACAGTTACATTTCCTTCCAATTATTGCAAGAGCAAAATACAAAAACCTAATGATTATTTTCAAAATCTTTCACCAATCTTCAGCAGATATTCTACAGCATATAATATCCAAAGACAAGAGCCTAAGACCTAGATGATCTCATAACTCCAATAAGCTTAGTACACCTTTAAACTTCAATAGATCAAAACAGATGACCTCTAAAAGAGCATTTTCCTTCATGGCATAGAATCATTTGGTCAAATAACTTAAATTGATCAACTTGTATATCCAGTTTCACTATGAGATAATATTATAATTTACTGTTTGTACTGTATTTATATTGTAATGTATTGTATTTAATCTTCCCATGCCCTTAACATGTAAGTCCTTTGTTGTCTTGTCAACCACTTTGATTGAAGGATAAGGTGGTGTACAAAACTGGTTAAATAAATAAATAAATAAATTGCTACCCCACACTTGAGCTGGTCCCATAGGCGACATCAAGGCAGTGGGTAGAGTTAAGTGGTAGGCCAAGCAGATAGAAAGTCCCATTTAAAAATGAATCCCATAGCTGGCAAGAAAATGTTCATACAGGCGAAGCACAACCAATGACAGGGCTGGTTCCGCGAGGCTGATCACTAAGCCTATGGTGTCACTACCCTGCTCTTGAGCTGTTCCCCCAGACAACTTTGGGCCAGTGAGTGAAACTGAGTAACTGTGACTCCTGTAGCTGGCAAATACATGTTCACTTTATTTATGTGTTTTATATACCGCCCTATCGTGTAATCAGGGCATTTACATTATAAACAGTATTACATTGTAACATTTTAAACAAGTGTTAACAGGTGAAGACAATTTGGATCACAGTTGTGTACATGATTATTTTAAACTCTTTTGCTAACTTATTTACAGTTTATAAATATTTTAATAGTCACAATATCAAGTCACTGGTACAATTACAGGTTGAAATGCAGACCTGAGGTGTTAATTTTTAAATATCTTCATGGTTACAAAATCCAATCATTGGTATTTAAAGTAGCAAGGGGGGAGGGATGAGGAGAAAGATTTTTGCAGCTATTTGGAGTTTCTGGAGTTTATGCTGGGTCTCTGTTTATGTTTTCTCTGTTGTTGCCAAAGTGCTCAATGAATAGAAATGTTTTGATTTGGGTCTGGAATGTTGTCAGATCAGTTATAGCTCTGTCTATCTGGTAATGCTTTCCATAGGGTTGGGGACAGGTATTCGAATGCCCTGTTACTGGTGTCTTTTCAGTAGTCCGCTGGGATTGTTAGTGTGTTTATCGTTCGTCCTCTTCATTGGCAGTCATTAGGTGTGGTCCTGAATAGTTGAGATAGGGTTGTGGGTACAATGTCTCTGATAATTTTAAAGGTGGTCATTATTATTTTGTATTTTATTCTACTATGGACTGGTAACCAGTGAAGTGTATATAATATAGGTGTTGTGTTCAGTTTGGTGTGTATTGTTGATAATACATGCAGCCATATGTTGGGCCATTTGAAGGCTATGAAGAGTTTTTTGGGTACTCCATGTAGAAGGCTGTTACAGTAGTCAATATGTGTGAATACCATGGCCTGTAGTACTGTTCTAAATTCATTACCTTGTAGTAGGGGTTTCAGATGTTGTAACATTCTAACTTTGTTATATATGACCCTTGTGGCAAGTTTAATTTGGGTTTTAAAAGTAAAGTATTTGTCACTTATGACTCCCAGTTCAAGTGTAGCTTCTTTTACATGGATGGTGGAGGGTGGAGTGTAGTTTTGGTTTCTAGTAGTGAATAAAATCTCCATATTTTTTGTAGTTTATATTTAGACCATGAGATTTCAGCCATTGAGCTATTTCATTGGAGCATGATATAATGGGATCCAATATGGGTCTAGCCAGGGCCGGATTTACGTATACGCCATGTACGCCATGGCGTAGGGCCCACAACCGGCAGGGGCCCACAAAAAATAGAACCAGGGTTTTTTTTTTTCAACTCAATTAAAAAAAAAACCTGGTGGCTGCCGCCGCGGGGCCCCCTCTGCTGCTGCGGGGGCCCCGTCTACAAGATGGTCTGGTCTGGTCTGGTCCGGTCCGGTCGGGTCGGGTCGGGTCTCGTCTCCCTCCCTCCCTCCCGGCTGCGAGAGATGCGAAGATAGAGCGTCTCCTCTCGTCTCTGTTAAGCCCGCTGGGGCTGTTGTGTTTTCCCATCAGCACCTGCGGGCTTAACACAGACGCGAGGAGACGCTCTCCCTTCGCATCTCTCGCAGCCTGCAGCGAGCGAGGGAGGGAGAGAGACCCGACCGGACCGGACCCGACCGGACCGGACCCGACCAGCTTGTAGACGGGGCCCCCGCGGCGGCAGCCCCCAGGATTTATCCTTCAATTAAATTTTCCCATCGGCCGGGGGGGGGGGGTCGGAGTCCTATCCCCCCCGGCCTAAAGTAAAATTTAATTTTAAAAAAAAACCTGGTGGCTGCCACCGCGGGGCCCCCTCTGCTGCCGCGGGGGCCCCGGCTACAAGCTGGTCGGGTCGGGTCGGGTCCGGTCGGGTCTCTCTCCCTCCCTCCCTCGCTGCAGGCTGCGAGAGACGCGAAGATGCGTCTCTCGCAGCCTGCAGCCTGCAGCGAGGGAGGGAGAGAGACCCGACCGGACCCGACCCGACCCGACCGGACCCGACCAGCTTGTAGACGGGGCCCCCGCGGCAGCAGAGGGGGCCCCGCGGCGGCAGCCACCAGGTTTTTTTTTTAAATTAAATTTTACTTTAGGCCGGGGGGGGTAGGACTGGTAATGGGCTATGGGGGGGGGGGTAGGACTGGTAATGGGCTATGTGGGGGGGGGGTAGGACTGGTAATGGGCTATGGGGGGGTAGGAATGGTAATGGGCTATGGGGGGGGTAGGACTGGTAATGGACTATGGGGGCGTAGGACTGGTAATGGGCTATTGGGGGGCTGGGGCTGGAAATGGACTGGGGGGGTAGGGCTGGTAATGGGCTATTGGGGGGCTGGGGCTGGAAATGGGCTGGGCTGGGGGGGTTAAGGCTAGAGGTGGGCTGATGGGGTTAGGACTGGTAATGGACTGTGGGCTGTTGGGGGGGGGCTTAGAACTGGCAATGGGCTTTGGGGGGGGTTAAGACTGGTAATGGGCTGTGGGCTGATGGGGGCTGTCTGGTAATGGGCTATGGGGGGGGGCTAGGACTGGAAATGGGCTGGGGGGTTAAGACTGGAGGTGGGATGATGGGGTTAGGACTGGTAATGGGCTGTAGCACGGCGGAAAACAACTCTTAAAGGTCTTTGGGGGGGTTAAGACTGGTAATGGGCTGTGGGCTGATGGGGGTTGTCTGGTAATGGGCTATGGGGGGCTAGGACTGGAAATGGGCTGGGGGGTTAAAACTGGAGGTGGGATGATGGGGTTAGGACTGGTAATGGGCTGTGGGCTGATGGGGGGGGGGTAGGACTGGCAATGGGCTATGGGGGGCTGACTGGAAATGGGTTGATGGGGTTAGGACTGGAAGTGGGCTGATGGGGGGTTAGGACTGGTAATGGGTTATAGGGGGGGCTTAAACTGAAAATGGGGTGATGGGGGGTTAAGGACTGAAAATGGGGTGATGGGGGGTTAAGGACTGTAAGTGGGGTGATGGGGGGGCTAGGACTGGAAATGGGCTGATGGATGGCTAGGACTGGAAATGGGCTGATGCAGGGACTAGAAGGGAATGGATGCTGGGTGAGGCTGGAACTAGAAGGGAGCTGATGTTGGGGGAGGATTAGAATGGGATGGGGCTGGAAGAGTAAAATGGAGAAGGGAAAAATATTTTGTGTGGGAGGGATAAAAAATCTACAATTGGCCGGGTATTGGGAGAGTAAGTGGGGATTGAGGATGGAGGGGTAATATTTGAGTGGATGAAATAGGAATGAGGAAAGAGCAAAAGGAGAAAGATTAGTATGTTAAAGCAGATGTAGAGAGAGAATGGAAAAAAATCTAGAAGAGAGAAGAAAGGACAAATGGACAGCAGACGATGGAGAGTTAGCAGAAGACACGAAGAAACCAGAAGAAAGTGGCTGGAGCAATTGCAGCTGAAAAAAATGCACAAAAGGTAGAAAAATATCTCTTTATTTTGAATTTATTAATTGGAATATGTCAGCTCTGGTAAATGTGCATCATTAACATCTGTGCTTTGTTTAGTACAAGAGCAAATTAATGTATTGTTTTATTTCTACAGTGTTGTACATTCCAAGTTTGGCTTTTGGGATTCCCAGTTTAATTATTGTCTTCCTATTTCTAAATTGTGATTACTTGTTTGGTGATGGTCTATGTTCTGCATGTGTAACTGAGCTGAGGTGTTCTGTTTATATAATTCCTATTTGACATTGCCACTTGTTCTCTTTCCCCAGTAGGTCATGTATTGTTGTTCTCTGAAATGTATTGGTTTAATATTTGCAGTGTTGCCTTTTGATTGGTAGAGTATGGTGCTTTGTGAGTCCTGGTAGTGCTGTTAGGATACGGCGGGTTTACTATGGGCAGTGTTTGTAGTAGTTCCTAATGTGTCTGGCAGTTGGCACTGGATTATAGTAATGTAGAAATCTTTTAGTCTTTCTTTATCCATACACTCATTAAGAGGCACGTTTACTAAAAGTTAGTATATGGTAACATTATGCAAATATTTATGCAAATGAGGCCCCTTATGCAAATGAGGTCCGCACCCCCCTTGGGCCGCCCCTGCTGGGGGCCCACAATTTTTGTTGGCGTAGGGCCTCACTCAAGGTAAATCCGGCCCTGGGTCTAGCTATGTTAAATGGGAGATATACTGTAGCATTATGTCACGGATGGCATATCCAATTTGAAATGTTTTATTATTTGACATAGTGGTTGGAGATCATATATATTAATTAAATAGTAGGGCTGATAGTGCTGACCCTTGTGGGAGACCTTTTGTTTGTTGATGTGTGTTAGAGTATTGCTGGTTAACTCTAACTTGTTGTGTCTGGTCCATTAAATATGATGTGAATCATTTTAAAGTAGTTCCAAATAAACCAATTTGTTGTAGTCTTTGAATTAGTCAGTTATGGTTAGCAGAATCAAAGGCAGCTGCAATATCAAGGAATATTAGAATAAATTCCTGGTTGGCGTTGTCTGTTCCTTTTATGATATTATTGAGCAATACTAGCAGTAATGTTTCTACACTGTGGAAGGGCCTGAAGCCATATTGATGATTATCTAGTGAAGCATGTTGATCAATGTGGTCTTGTAGTTGATTATGGACATTTGTCTCTATAATTTTGGCCAAGATTGGTAGGCTAGAGATTGGTCTATAGGAAGAGGGTCATTTTTTGCCCAGTGCCTTGTTTTAGAATGGGGCAAATTACTGCTTTTTTTTAAGTCTCTAGGCATTTGACATTGGGTTAGAGACAAGTTGAGCATTGTTAGAATGATGGGTGATAGTTCATCACGTGCAGATTTGATCCATTCTATGGGGCAACGCTCAATGCAAGATGTTGTTGTATTTATGTTTGAGATTATCTTTTTGAGGGGTTCCAGGGAAGCTAGACCATATTTCTGTGTGATTCATCATATTGAGGGAAGACTGCAGTGTGGAGTTCTTCATGGAATTTAATTTAGTCATATAGTGTTCTACTAGGGCCTGTTGGGAGATGGTTTGTGACTCAGTGATATCTTTTGGTTGGCTTATAAGGGATTTAATTATAGCAAATAGATCTTTAGGTCTGTTTAAAGATTTCATAAGGATCTTAGTGTGATATTCTTTTTTCATGTTATTTATATGTTTGCAGTATTTTGATAGTACTTCTATGTAATTTTCTCTATTTTCTGTTTTTGCTGTTTGCCAGATAAGATTACTAAAAAGAAAGCTGAGAAAATTAGAACATATGTCACATGTGTACCATTGTTTGGAGGTATTCTGATTTGTGCCGTGTTATGGTAGAGGTCTTGCTGCAATCTTAGAAATGTTAGTGTTCCAACTATGTATTAGTTCATCAATGTCATTTGTGTTTTTGTCAATGCAATCTAGAAGGGTTTTGGTGAATGAATCTTTTTCCAAGGATCTAAATTTTGGGTATTGGTTTACTGGTTGTTTGGATGATCGGTCATAGTAATGTTTTTTTCAATGGAGAATTCAATTAGATGATGGTCTGAAAATGGAACTGGAGTTATTTATGGGAGGTTATTAGCCTGTGTATAGATATCTTGTGGGATCAAGTGTATTCCCTTTGTAGTGTGTAGGGTCTTTTATTATTTGTCTAAAGTGTAAATCTTCCATAGCATTTAAAAAGGATGTAATTTGCGACAGTTGTAGTGAAGTTAAGTTAAAGTCGCCCACAAGGGCAGAGCATAGCCATTAACAAGGCTAGTCCCAAGAGGCCGATTGCTGAGCTTCTTGTGGGGAGAGTAGAAGATACAGATGTTACTAGCAACAAATTAGAGGACTGGCTATAAAAGTACTGGAGGAAAACTCAAGGTCAAGAAATAATTATGACAGAAAGAATGTGCGGCAAAAAAGCCTTGTGGGAAGAGCTATGTTTTAGTGTCAAGTGGATTCTAGCTCATCAGTTCTGTAGGCAGTCTATGGCTGTATCAGAGCTTACTATGGGTGAGTCAGATGTCATCTGTCATGATTCAGTTATGTGCACAGCTTCATTAATGATGAGAGACAAAGACAGGACATTTTGCATGCCAGTCTCTCTCTAATGTTTATGTTTATTAAAACTTGATTATCAGAACGGTTTACCATAAAATAACATAAAAACAAATATTAGAAAGGAAAAAATGAACTCCAATAAAATAGGAAAGTCGATAGAACCTGTGTCTTTTGGGGAAACTGCTAGGTATGTATGACCTAGATTGGGGTCCACAAAGAAACAGCGCTAGCCACTCAAACGAGCAGAAGCAAAAACAGGAAGCGGCAGATTCAACACCCAATAAATTTATTATAACCAAATAAGTGGCCTAAGCCCAACACAGGCCGTGTTTCGTATACAACTTCCTCAGGGGCTATCAGGACACACTAAAAAATAAATTATAAAACCATATTAGTATGAACAAACAATAAATAAACCAAAAAAGAAGGGTTAAAAAATATAAAAAATAAAAAATTATAGCACGAATATACAATATTCATAAAATAAAGGCGAAATGGACTACATCAAATGACTTGCTGAGAAAACTCATCAATAATAATCAATTAAAATCATAGAAAACCATATATAGTCACTGAAAATAAACCCTAATCTATTCAATAAACTGTACTATGGATCTAATGACATATAAGTCTATACAATAAACTGTTCTATGGATCTGATGACATATAAATATGTATACATACATAAATAGAATAAATAAATTAATTAAAAATGCTAAATGGAATCCAATTAAAAATTAAAAAATTACCAGGCAATTTGTAATCATACAAACATATACAACAGAAAATGTAAAAAATGCCATATACAAACATTTAAAATTGAATCCTCACATATTAAATAAATTATGCTATAAGTCAGTTAACATATAAATATGTATACATACATATACCTTAAGTATATAAATAAAAAATTATCAAATAAATAAATAACTAAAAAAACTGAGAGGAATACAAAAAATAAAATCAAACATTTATATTTGTACATGAATATACCAAAAATGTAAAAAAGTAAAAAACAACTATGTACAATCAAAGATGAGAAGGGATGAGGAGACTAAAGGAGTAGGTCTAATTGAATAACAATAATGTTAATACTAAAAAACTATATGTAAAATTGAACATTACCTGTGGGTGTGATGTGCATAAACTGCACCAGGCTCAAAAAAGACAATGGAGGTCGCAACTAACAGAAAAACTTCTGAAGATTAAAAATAAGAGCGGAAAACTTACGCCAAAATAGACAATAAAAGAATAAAGTCATATACGAATATTGCACTCTACTTTAGAAGAATAATAACAGTAAATGAAAATATTAAATATAAATGAACAATAAATAAAGTATGTAAGAGATAAGAATATACTACTATATACTGGGGAATAGAATGTGTTGGATACTACAACCATAAAAATATAAATATATTTCTAATTATAAAAAAATATATATACCCCCATTCAAAATACATAGTCATACACATAAGTCAATGGTAGAATGATAGATCAAATAAAAAATGTATAGGTAATACAAGCCAAAAAGAGAAAAAAAGAGAAAAGAAGAGGAAGACAAAAAAAGGGGGGGGGGAAAGGGGGAAGGAAAGAAAGGGAGGGGGGAGGAAGAGGAAAGGGAAAAAGAAAAGGGAAAAAGGGGGAAGGGTAAAGAAGGGGGGAGGGAGGGAAAAGGAGAGGGTGGCAGGGAAGGGGAAAGGAAAAACAAAGGGAGGGCGAGGGAGGGAGGGGGAAGGAAAGGGAGAGAACCGGAAAGGAAGGAAGGGGAAGAAGGGAAAGAGGAAAGGAAAAGGAAGGGGAAGGAAATGGGAGGGGGAAGGGGAAGGAAGGGAAAGGAAAGGGGCGAGGGGAGGGAGAGGGAAGGGAGGGGAAGGGGAGGAGGGGAGGAGGAAGGAAGGAAAAGGGGGGGAGGGGAGGGAAGGGAAAAGGAGGGAAAGAAGGGAAAAGAAGAACTGTATCCAACCATTGTAAACCCAAACTAACTCCAATGTTGGAGGAACATGTTGTCTCTCTAGAAATCTATATAGGGAAAACCCATAATATTAAGAAATGGGGACACCAGACAGTGATCAAAAAAAGAAGTCCAAATGAACACATCCCGACATTACAATCTCTCTTGCCTTCCAAAATCCGATGGATACATCGTACCACGTGATCCACTACAGGATTCTGAAACAATGTTCATAGAAACCTTAAAAAGAAATGCATAATGGGTTACAATGGGACCAAACAAAAGTGCAGAGAAAATGATATAAACACTGAAACAAAAAGCGAAAACTTCAATCTGCCCAAACCAAAGGAGCATTGTAAACTCCTACAGGAAGACTGAATCAACTGCACATGTCCGTCTGAAAATGCATTCGAGAAAAACCCAACCAAAAGACTAAAATACATAATGAAATTCAGGAAAAGCCTTATTCTAAAAACAGATCACATTAAAAAGCGAGGGACAGTTAAGAATCAAATAAGAATCAAATGTCACCCAACCCGAGGGGAACACAAATCGTAATGCATTGCCTTGAAAAACTTTCAAATGCAAGAAACCGCCTGTAAAAGACAGGTTAAAAAAGGGGGGGGGGGGGAATTAAAACAATAAAAGCCCATAATAATATCAAGTACAAAGCCTACTACATTATATATGTGAAAAACCTAATGAAGGCCAAACAGACAGCACACCCACAAAAAGCCGTTTCAAAGTTACTTAAATAGAAATTACAATGGAACATTCCAATTAGATTAGATAAGCGCCCACAATGATATCAAGAGCATAAAAACTAAGCCTGCAACAGTGTATATGTGAAAGAAACCTTAAGAATCGGTACCAAACAAACCACATACAGAAGCCTTCTCACGTGTCTCAAAGAGATGAAGAACGCCGGCGCATGCGCATTAAATAGAAAGGCAAACCGGAAGTATAAGAAAAACAAATGTATGAATAATCAAACAAAATATACCATATTATGAAACAAAACCCTGAAGAAAAACTTAACACAAGTCATAGGATCCACCAAGGGGGGGGGGTCAAAAAACTTGAACCGTCATTTAAAAACTGAAATCCTGCCGATGAGATCCAGACCCCGTCGAACGGAAACCAAAAAGTGCTCCACTGTAAAAAAGGGGTTTAAACCATTGACTAAAGCTGCAAGCAACCAAAATAAAAATTATAAAATGAATCTAATAGACTAAGCTGGGAAAACAGAAGGGGGGGGGGAGGGGGGAGGAGGGGGGAAGGGGGGGGGGGGGAGTAGGGGGAAAGGAAAAGGGGGGGAGGGGAGGAGGGGGGGGAAGAGAAGGGGGGGAGGGGGGGAAGGGGACGGGGAGAGGGAGAGAAGGAAAGAGGAAAGAGATGGGAAAGGAAGAGGGGGAGGGGGGGAAAGGGAGGGGAAAGGGAAAAGGGGGAAAGGGAGTGGGGGAGGGAAAGAGGAAAAGGGGGGAAAGGGAAAGGAAAGGGGAGGTGGGGAGGAGGGAAGGGGGGAGGGGGGAAAAAGGGAAGGAGGAAAGAGGGAGAAGGGGGGGGAGGGGGGGAGAAGGGGGGAGGGGGGGAGGAGGGGAGGGGGAGGGGTGAGTGGGAGGAGGGGGGAGGGAGGAAAGGGAGAAGGGGAAGGGAAGGGAGGGAAAGGGGGGGGGAGAGGGAGAGGGTTGTGTGAAGGAACAGAGGAAGAAAACTACAGCACAAGAACAGAATGCTAAAAGTAGGAACAAGTATCCTATAAGAACACAGAAAGGTCTTGTTCTAAATTCAGACCCCGAGGAGTTAAGCGTATCCATTAAAAAAAATATATTTTTGTTCAAGCCTTAATAATGTCTTATCATTATCCCCACCCCTCCAGTTGGGTATCACCTTCTTTATCACAAAAAATCGCAAATCTGATAGGGAATGATTATTCTCAAGCCAATGCTGAACCAATGGTTTACATCCAACTTCCTTCTAATACTACTCTGTGTTCAATTATCCTAACACGTATTGTACGTTTAGTTTTACCAATGTATAACATCTTACATGGACAGATGATTAAATATATTACGTTTGTAGTAGCACAGTTAGAATGATCATGTATATAATATTGTTTCTGGGTGATAGGATGTGTGAAGAATCTTCGAACCGGAAAAGAGTGTATACATACAGAGCAGTGTCCACAATGATATTGACCTTTATAGCTTGAGGGGGGTTTTCTCTCGCAGTAAGAGCTGAGGATACAAGAAGATCTCGGAGATTGGCACTTCTTTTATGAGCTACCATTAGTTCCATTTTCTCAAAACCTGGAACAGCTTGTACCAAGTGCCATTCTTTTTAGAATATCAATAATCTTATGGGAGATCAACGAATAGTTTAGAGGACAAACCATTTTGTCCTGTGCATTGTCCCTACGACGTAGTCTGAGTAAGTCAGCCCTTGATGAATCCCTCGCTCTGGCATATGCTTTATTGATAGCACAAACGGGATATTTGCGCTCTTGAAATCTCTCTCGTAAAGCTAAAGATTGATCCTCAAAATCTGCATCCGAGGTGCAAATCCTCCTGACCCGTAGAAATTGTCCAACCGGTAAGTTATTTTGAAAGCGGGATTATGGAAACTTGAATGATGAAGTAGAGTATTACGATCGGTAGGTTTTCTGTAGAGTGTAAAGTGGTAAATCCTGACCCATCTCTCTTAATCAATAGATCCAAATAGGAAAATCTTCGCCACATCATAGGTAACTTGAAAACTTAAATTGCTATACAGTCTATTAATACTTGCATTAATTTCTGCTTATTAATTATCTGTGCCTTCCCATATAATAAAAATATCATCGATATATCTTATCCACAACCGGACGTTATCCTTATATAAGAAATCTTTCAAAAAAAGTTCTTCGAAGTTATGTACATAAAGGTTCGCAACATCTGGTGCAAAGGAGGACCCCATGGCCACACCCTTAATTTGCTGGTAAACCAACCCTCTAAAACAAAAATAGTTCTTACAAAGAGCAATCTCGGCTAAACCAAACAAGAAAGCGGTCGGGATGCGCTGATGGGACTCTCTAATCAAAAAACACTTTTCAACAATACGCAGGGCTTCTACTTGTGGTACATTGGTGTACAAAGATTCTACATCCAAGGGTAACCATAATTGTATCAGGACCCAAGTCATTGAAGGCGGAGAGTATTTCAATTACATGAGCTGAGTCTCTAACATACGAGCTCATTTTTAACACAAAGGGTCGAAGAATGACGTCCAAAAATTTAGAGATGGGTTCTAGCAAGGACCCTATAGCCGAAAACTATGGGTCTACCGGGAGGGTTATCTAAAGACTTGTGAATTTTAGGTAATACATATATAGTGGGCATGACAGGATTAGTGACTGTGAGGAAATCTCTCTCTTTTCTTGTCAAATGTCCAGTTTCGTAGGCAATCGAAACTAGATTGTCTATACTACTCTTAAGGGCTTCTGTCGGGTCTTCATTGAGTCTAAAAGTAAAATGCTTTATCATGTAGTTGTCTATCAATTTCTGCGATGTACTTCTCTTTATCAAGAACAACAACAGCACCCCCCTTGTCTGCGGGTTTAATAATAATCTTAGAGTTAGTCTGCAATGATTTTATAGCTTTCTTTTCGTCTAGGGTCAAATTGTTGAAAGGTAGACGAGTATTAATCTTTAAATCATGTATCTGTTTTAAAACAAGTTTTTCAAATGATTCTATTAAGGGATCCGTTTTAGGAGGTGGTACCAAGTGGAGGCCCTACTAATGATAGACTGATCGGCTACTTGGGTCTTGGAATCTTTAAAAAAATCCCGTATTCTAATTCTACGGAAAAATTTGTACAAATCAATCTCAGTGTTGAAAGGGTCAAAAATGATGTACAGGTATAAAAGATAACCCCTTAGCAAGAACCGATACCTCATCAGTAGTCAGATTATAATTTGAAATATTGATGACATTGTCACCTAATACCTCTTCTCGTATGATGCGTTCTCTCACCCATCCTCCCCTCCCGCGGCCCCGACCACGTCCTCTGCCCCTCATTGGAAAATGGTTGTATGGTCTCTGGCCGTGATCCGACCAAGAGTTCTGAAAAAACTGGGACTGTTGTTGCTGTTGGCGTGTCCTGGAGGAACTCCGTCCACCCCCCTTCCACAGACTGTCCATACTTAAAAAATTACTTTTCTTTGTGTTTTGCTGTTTATCAAGTGCTTGATTGTCCTTATGTGTATGTGAAGTAGAAGTGGAGGCTCATTGCATTCAGCAGACTCACTTCTAATCAGTTTCTTTTATGTTCAATTGTTGAAGGGTCTGATGTCGTCTCCTCAGTAATACTATCACGACGGTCAAAAAAGGCAGATCTCCTTTTGACCCAAATTTTCTCACTGTCCAACTTCTTGGACCAATGGTAAACGTAACCTACTCTATAGTCCTCCTCATCCCTTACAAATTTCTCCCTTTTCTTATCTTTAATCTCTTTTTTAAAAAATGTCATATTATCATTGTATTCCATATACATCCTATCAAAATTCTTATCAATTTTCTTTAACTCCTTCAACTTCTCATCAAACTCAATCTTATACAACTCAGATTTTTTGTGAGCTGTTGAAATCAACAGGATCATCAGATCACGTGAACATTTATTTAAAATTGCATTCCAGCAAGAGACAAAGCCTGTTCGTTTTGATATAGTCCTGGAGCCTTATTAACCCGTAGGCACGGGGGATGATTTTAGATCTACAGCACTCAAGGAGATAAGAGGAATGCATTTCCTCTTTAATCATTTGTTTCATTAATCTTACTGTGGCATCCAATTTAGTATAGACATCATCATCTTCTTCTTCACCAGGATCCGCATTTGAATCTGGATTAATGAACGTGTCCAATGCATCATCTCCAAAGCTGAGAATGTCTTTCCATGGCGGGAACATGCTGTCAAAGAACGGGGTCCACAAAGAAACAGCGCTAGCCACTCAAACGAGCAGAAGCAAAAACAGGAAGCGGCAGATTCAACAACCAATAAATTTATTATAACCAAATAAGTGGCCTAAGCCCAACACAGGCCGTGTTTCGTATACAACTTCCTCAGGGGCTATCAGGACACACTAAAAAAATAAATATAAAACCATATTAGTATGAACAAACAATAAATAAACCAAAAAAGAAGGGTTAAAAAATATAAAAAATAAAAAATTATAGCACGAATATACAATATTCATAAAATAAAGGCGAAATGGACTACATCAAATGGACTTGCTGAGAAAAACTCATCAATAATAATCAATTAAAATCATAGAAAACCATATATAGTCACTGAAAATAAACCCTAATAATTCAATAAACTGTACTATGGATCTAATGACATATAAGTCTATACAATAAACTGTTCTATGGGATCTGATGACATATAAAAATATGTATACATACATAAATAGAATAAATAAATAAATTAAAAATGCTAATGGAATCCAATTAAAAATTAAAAAATTACCAGGCAATTTGTAATCATACAAACATATACAAACAGAAAATGTAAAAAATGCCATATACAAACATTTAAAATTGAATCCTCACATATTAAATAAATTTTGATATTAGTCAGTTAAAATATAAATATTTATACATTAATATACCTTAAGTATATAAATAAAAAATTATCAAATAAATAAATAACTAAAAAAACTGAGAGGAATACAAAAAATAAAATCAAACATTTATATTTGTACATGAATATACCAAAAATGTAAAAAAGTAAAAAACAACTATGTACAATCAAAGATGAGAAGGGATGAGGAGACTAAAGGAGTAGGTCTAATTGAATAACAATAATGTTAATACTAAAAAACTATATGTAAAATTGAACAGTACCTGTGGGTGTGATGTGCATAAACTGCACCAGGCTCAAAAAAGACACTGGGAGGTCGCAACTAACAGAAAAACTTCTGAAGATCAAATAAGAGCGGAAAACTTACGCCAAAAATAGACAATAAAAGAATAAAGTCATATACGAATATTGCACTCTACTTAGAAGAATAATAACAGTAAATGAAAATATTAAATATAAATGAACAATAAATAAAGAATGTAAGAGATAAGAATATACAACTATAAACTGGGGAATAGAAGGTGTTCGATACAACCCCCATAAAAATATAAATATATTTCAAATTATAAAAAAATATATATAACCCCATTCAAAAATACATAGTCACAACATAAGTCAATGGTAGAATGATAGATCAAATAAAAAATGTTAGGTAATACAAGCCAAAAAGAGAAAAAAAAAACAAAAAGAGAAAAGAAGAGGAAGACAAAAAAAAGGGGGGGGGAGGGGGAAGGAAGAAAGGGAGGGGGGAGGAAGAGGAAAGGGAAAAGAAACGGGGAAAAAGGAAAAGGGGGGGGGAAGGGTAAAGAAGGGGGGAGGGAGGGAAAAGGAGAGGGTGGCAGGGAAGGGGAAAGGAAAAACAAAGGGAGGGAGAGGGAGGGAGGGGGAAGGAAAGGGAGAGAAACCGGAAAGGAAGGAAGGGGAAGAAGGGAAAGAGGAAAGGAAAAGGAAGGGGAAGGAAGGGGGAGGGGGAAGGGGAAGGAAGGGAAAGGAAAAGGGGAGGGGGAGGGGACAGGGAAGGGAGGAGGGGGAGGGGGGGAGGGGGAGGAAAGGAAGAGGGGGAGGGAGGGAGAGGGAGGGAAGAAGGGAGGAGGGGAGGAGGAAGGACAGGAAAAGGGGGGGAGGGGAGGGAAGGGAAAAGGAGGGAAAGAAGGGAAAAAGAAGAGACTGTATCCAACCATTGTAAACCCAAACTAACTCCAATGTTGGAGGAACATGTTGTCTCTCTAGAAAATCTATATAGGGAAAACCCATAATATTAAGAAATGGGGACAACCACGCCAGTGATCAAAAAAAGAAGTCCAAATGAAACACATCCCGAATTACAATCTCTCTTGCCTTCACAAAATCCGATGGATACATCGTACCACGTGGAAGCCACTACAGGATTCTGAAACAATGTTCATAGAACCTTAAAAAGAAATGCATAATGGGTTACAATGGGACCAAACAAAAGTGCAGAGAAAATGATATAAACACTGAAACAAAAAGCGAAAACTTCAATCTGCCAAAACCAAAGGAGCATTGGTAAACTCCTACAGGAAGACTGAATCAACTGCACATGTCCGTCTGAAAATGCATTCGAGAAAAACCAACCAAAAAGACTAAAATACATAATGAAATTCATGAAAAGCCTTATTCAAAAAACAGATCACATTAAAAAGCGAGGGACAGTTAGGAATCAAATAAGAATCAA